>JACTOM010000239.1:0-35312 GCA_015832385.1 Elymnias hypermnestra
TAGCAAGAGTAACAAACAACAATTTATTTATATATATAAAGATTTAACTTGGTTCTGGATCAATGAGAGATTTCAAGTAAGGGCAATTAGTACTTTGATTATTGTTAAGTACTGACCTTTGAGGTGGACCAGATCGGTACGGGTCCGCGACGTGCCTCCGAGGTGTCGTCATCATCATCAGAATCCGTGAGGAGGTACTCGAAGCCGTCCTGCATGTATACTGGCTCTATTTGGTAATTACCCGTCTTCAACGGCGTTGATACTATAAATATGTATTAGCCAAGTTAGCAAACTCGTCTGCTTACATTTCACACACAATCTGTACCTCCTTGGTCTACCGTCAAAGTCAAATAATTTTAAAATGAAGTTGTACAGATACATACAGTATTAATCTTTATCACAATAAATACTAACTAATTAAATAACAATTTTTCACACTGAATATGCAGAGCGTAATCAGGCAGAAGTAACCAAATTTATACATAAATTAATAGTTTCGTTTGTTTTTATATTGTGATAATTTTCCTATAGAGCAAATTTAGGGAATTGCGTATTCTGGTTTGTCTGTGCCTGGACTGGACTAGACTAATTACCGGCAAGGTCGTGAGGCAATGCAAAAAACAGTATGTTCTGGAATGTACCGTTATTTTTATTCCAGTGTTCTGGTAAATTAACTCTTAACGTAACTGTAACATTAGACTGTATTATCACGTCACTCACAAGAGAGAAGATTTTTGTATAGATTGATCACCAATAGACCAACTTTAAGATTCAAAAAAGATTGTTAGGCCTTCTTGAATAAAGAGTGGCTTTACACTCCAAAAATGTTCTCAAAGACTAATGTGATGATACCGTCTAATGTTACAAATAAGACCTGGTAAGAGGTAATTTACCTGCCACAGTTTCTAAAGAGCATTGTGCCAGAACACATTTTTGTTCTTGGCACATCCCTCTTGGTGGTAACTAGTCAGCCGAAGCCTCCCACCAGTCCAGGCTCAGACAAACTAGAAACTCCAAATCGTTAATTTGATCATGCCCGGAATCGAACCCAGAACCTCAAATTAAAATATTTATTCTTGTACAAAATTGATAACTTCTGCCTGATTACACTCAGCATCATCGTTGTGAAAAACGTAGCTTGAATTACTTATTTAGTATTTACTGTAATAACACTTAAGTAGTTAATACTGTATCTGCTTATATAACTGGCCAATTACAACATTATATGTGTTAATTTTTTTTAATAAAATAAATACAGTTAGTTATCCTTAATAGATAGATAGATAGATAGATACCTTCATAGAGTTATTTGTAGATTCATAAAAGAGGAATAATCTCACGGTAAGTTATCTCGAAGGGATTAGCATCTTTAATTTTTTCGACACCTCCAACAATTATTGTAATATTTCAACCAGTTTATACCATGACAAATTATATACATAACCATACCTCGTGAATCACTTTATCTATTGTTGAAACCAGCATGAAGATCAGTTATGTAGTTTTTCAGTTTATTACGAAAACACATATGGATATGAGACTACATTTTTTTCTAAATTTAAGGGCTTACTTTTATCATCCCTTCTTTGTTTCAGTCTTTGCTTCTCCAGGAATTCCTTCTGTTTTCTTTCAATCTGCTTCTGCATCATCGCCGCTTCTTTTTTTACACTGAAACATGTTACGTGAAGCCTAGTTCTGCTTCTTATAATTGTTGAACTGTTATTGTTACAAATTATATAGGTGGATCTGTATCAGCAAGGAATATAGTAAACTATTATCGTTAAGTCAAATAGGTGGCGCTGTAGCAGCAATTATAATGACTCGGAAGAAGCGTAAAAAGGCGAGTTAATAATTTATTGGCTAACGAAGTGGATTAGAGTAAACTTTACAGCGCTGTTTCTTTTCATTGTTTAATTATTTTCGTTATGAATTGGCCCTGTAGCAATAATTATTGTTTTTTTAAATATAGATGGCATTAGTATCTATTTAGTCTAGTGAATAAATTTGTTACGAGTGTGATAAAGTGGCGCTGTAGGAGCGGTTGTTCTTTTAACATGAATGGAAGTCGCATTAAAACGCTAATAAATATAATTATCCTGCCGGGAATACAACAAGAAGCGTCTAGTAGTGAGAAGTGATACTTACAGTTCAGTTTCCTCTAACTGCTTCTTCTTGGCAATCTCAGCTCTTTTTTGTTCATCAGCCAGCCGCTGTTGTCTCGCCTGCTCCTCTGCTCTTCTCCTCTCCTCTGTTTCAGCAACTTTGCGTGCTAGCTCTTGCCTTTTCTAAAAAGCAAGATTAGTGAAATATTTTATTATGAATTCTAATATAATTTATGCGTGCTTTTTTATTAGCTTTTATACATTTATTACTCGATGTTTTAGAAAATGTTATATAGGAAAGGTGAGCGTAAGTCGCGCATTTAATCCCAACACATCTTTTATGCATTGGCTATATCTATATAATATAATCGACAATAGCGTCTGACATTGACGTAATGTGTGTGTGTGACGAGGGTTCTTTCGCACTCTGTCTTGTGAAGAGCCGACAACAAACTCTATCTGGTATTTTGCATTTTTTTTTACAATATTATATAAGTTTATTATATTTTAATTGGAGCAATTTGTTTACTTAATAATATGTGTGTTTTATTTGGTGTGCCTTTTGTATTAAGTGAATATATGTGTATTATTAGGTGCGCCCTTGAGTATATCTAGCTTAAATGTGTGTCTATTATTTGGTACACAGACAAATACAAGGAACGTCTAGCGGCTCACCCTAACCCACTGCCTAGTACACTCTTACAGCAAAACCACATTAGAAGATTGCAGAGAGCAGATGTGCTCAAAAATCGAGGGGAGTTGGAGCAGTGGGCCTATCTTTCCAAACCCCATTAGACTGATAACAAGTAGACTCAAGGAAAAAAAAAAGAATTATTTGGTGTGCTTTCGTATCTAGCAAGTATATGTGCAGTTTTAAGCATGGCATTGAGTATATCTAGTTTAAATGTGTGTATATTATTTGGTGTGCCTTTTGTATTTAAAGAATATATGTGTATTATTAGATGTGAAATCGAGTGTGTCTAGAGACATATGTGTTATCTGGCGTGCCTTTTGTATTAGGTGACCTTTTGAGTGTATCTAGCATAAATGTGTGTTTGGTATTTGGTGTGACTGTGTGTTTATATGTACCCGCTCCGCTTCTTTAAGCCGCTCCTGTCGCTCGTGGTCCGCGTGAGCCTGCTTTTCGAGGCGGTCCCGTGCTGCGGCCGCCATGATTGCCCGCCGTTCTTTCTCAGCAGCTTCGCGAGCAGCTGCTGCAGCCGCCATTTTCTCTTCCCGTTTCCTAACAATTAATTAACATTAGCGTAGGCAACATTGCGAACATGGTTAGATAGAATGAAACACTTTATTCACACACAAATTCAGGAAATAAAAAAGTTTAGAATCAGAAACTAAAGCTGGCAGCGTGCAAAGGCGCAATCTCTTAAAGTCAAGATATGTATGAATGGACGTTACAAACACTAAATTTCCTATTGACGTCAAACTTAGCGTAAAGTGACCCTTGCAATGGCAGACAGTCACTTACGAATATTTGCATATTATATGTATAAATAACTATTGAATTGTCATTGCTACTAATTGCTAATTGTCACTTGACGAAGCTTTATGTTGTCTTTATTATATTTGTAATTGATTTGTCTATGTGAATTGCTCTACAGTTTCAGTATTAGGTAATAAAATACTGTATGTCCATTGGTTACTAATCTACATCAGCTTGGAAAGTCACTCTTAAGTCTATCTTTACTGAAATCTGTGTAGAATTTCGCCATTTCTTCAAATATATGACTAATAAAGTGTATTTGTTCCCTAACTTTTATATCAAGAAAAGGTTTATTAGACTTTCAGAGAGAGACAGTGAATACATTGAGGAATTCTTAACAAAAAAATAACAATTAACCTGAACCGAAAACCTTATAATATAATAATAATTGTTGTGCCAATTACTGCATTTTATACTATTGGTAACCATTCGCCAGTGGCTATAGTATAACTGTTATCCTTCTACTATGTGTTATTTAAAATTGAACCTTATTACATTAAAAATAGTTTCTATTTCAGATAAAATATTTAGGTTAGTAAAAAAAAAAACTCAATATGTATCAGATAAAATTTGCCATACTTCCTCTGTTGCTCTCGTTTAGCATCTAGGATTGCTTCCTTCTTCTTTCTAGCATCTTCTTTGTCGGTCCTAGATTCGTCAGCCTCCCGTGTTTTAATTGCGCTGAGTTTTGACGCTGAACTAGTGATGTGCGACTTCGTAGTAGAAGCTATGTTAGGCCGCAGCTTAGTCGCCGAAGCGGATATCTGTAAATCATAAAAAAATCAGTTTAAAATGATTAAGTACCAATTATGAGAGACAGAGACTTGCTTAAGGCGCGATGCTCTCAAATGAGAAATGTTGGGCGGGAGTGACCTTATTGTATGAGAGTAAAAGAGAGCAAGGTAAACAAATTTCTATTTTATGGGCATTTAATGAGACTGAACCGTCACGCTGGCGAAAAATAATTTGTATGTGAAATATTTGTTTAGGCGCGATGTATTCAAAGTCTACTCTAGTCTAATATGAGAGCTAATTATAGTCAACCTCACTAATTTATTGTACATAGTGGGTACTGAATGCGGCTGAGTCGTCACGTCGGACGATGTAACGCGCCAGGAAAGTATAGTCAATGTTGCTGTAACATTGCGGTTGGTCGATAGTGACCGAGTCGTCATCGTAGACTATGTAACGCGCAAGTAATGTCGGCTATGAGAGCTGTATTGTATATAGTAGGTACTGATGCAACTCAGTCGTCACGCTACACAATATAATGAAGGAAAAAAGTTAGCTCTCATCAATTAAGGTAACGAGAAAATAATAGTCAATGTTATTGTTACATTGTGTATGGTCGGTAGTGAATGCAACTAAGCCATCACGGTAGACTTTGTAATGTGTGATTAAATCTACTCTCTTCGATTATGAGAACGAGTTATAGGTACTGAACGAGACGGAGCCGTCACTATAGCTTATATAACGCGTGTGTAAAATCTTTTCAGTTCGAATATGAGAGCGAGCTGTAGTCAATGTTAGTATTTATGGAGTTCTTAAAAGAGACCAAGACATCTTCGTTGGCTTTGTAATGCTCTATCACGTTTTAATTGCGCACAAAATAATCCCAATTGAGCGGTTGATTCCTTGTTTGCTTACTTGGTGCTGTTTTCCATTGAATATCAAGCTGTTCATCTTGGCGAGTGTGTCACTGGAGAGCACCGCTTTGGAGACCTTGTCTGGAGGTGTATGATCTTCAGGCTTCTCCTCCTGTAATGATTGTATAGAGAGAAATATATACTCTGACTTTGCTTGATAGTGGAACACAAATTATTTGCTTCTTGGAATTTTTTTGTTGGTAGCGTGTTACCTAGTCAAAGCTGAAACCAGTTTTATACTTTTTTCCTTGTCGGAATTTGAATCCAAGCCCAGTAAGCGAAATTAGTAAAATATATAATACATATATAGCATCACGCATCATTCCCGTAGGGGTAGGCAGAGACAACATCCTTCCACTTGCCACGATCCTTGCATATCTCCTTCGCTTCTTTCATTCTCATTAAACCTTTCATACAAGTTCGTCGGTTTAGAGTACTCTTGACCTGGCCGTTATTTAAAATGTCCTGGATTTGGTCCAGGAACGTTCGCCTTGGTCTTCCCCTTCCAACTTTCGCATTCACTCTTGACTCATAAATCCTTTTTGTCAGTCTCCTTTCATTCATTCTCTCTACATGCCCAAACCATCTAAGCATACCTTTCTCAATTTTAGTCACTACGTCTTCTTTTATACCACAACGTTCTCTTATCACACTATTTCTTACTCTGTCACTCAGTTTTAATCCACTCATGCTTCTCAACGCTCTCATCTCTACCGCATTTATTTTACTTTTGTGATTCTTCTGCCATACCCAACTTTCACTACCATACATAAGTGTTGGCACCAACACTCCAGCATGCACTGCCAGTCTAGCCCTTTGAGACACCATCTGGCTATTCATAAAAGCATGCAGAGCACCATTTACCATATTCCCTGCATTCACTCTCCTTTCGATATCACTTTCACATGTTCCATCTTTTGTAAATTTAGATCCCAAGTATACAAATTCTTTCACCTCTTCCACTTGTTCCCCATCTATCAAAATATTGCCATTCATCATAGATTCATCTCGTTCAAAAAGCATAACTTTCGTTTTGTTTACATTCACTTTCATTCCTTTCCCTTTCAAAGCTTCATTCATAATATTTAGCATCTCCTGTAGCTCGTTAGCGGATGACGCAAGTATTACTTGATCATCAGCGTAGAGTAAACATTTGATGAGTAATTCATTCATTCTTAACCCATACATACTTTCTTTTAAATCTGTCAAACATTTATCCATGAAAAGGTTGAACAGCCATGGTGACGCAACACATCCCTGTCGAACACCTCTTTCGACAGGAAACCACTCCGTGTACGCTCCGTTTATTCTGACACAGGCACTAGAACCCTCATAGAGAGACTTCAATGCTTGGATCAGACAACCGCTCACCCCATACGTAGATAACGTTGACCACAGCTCATTCCTCACCACTCGATCATAGGCCTTTTCTAAATCTACGAACGCGCAATAAACTTTTTGGTGTTTAGCCAAACATTTTTCAGTTATGCACCGTAAAGAAAAGACCTGATCCGTACATCCCATTCCTCTTCTAAATCCCGCTTGCACGTCCCATATTTTCCCATCAGTTTCATTAATCACCCTTTCAATTAATATCTTTGCATACAATTTGCCGACGACACTAAGAAGGCTGATACCGCGGTAATTTTTGCACTCCTGCTGTGACCCTTTTCCTTTATATAGAGGGACAATTACGGCCTTGCTCCAATCTCTTGGGACTTGACCTTTCTCCCAGCATATATTGAAAAGGCAGTACAGCTGAGCTACCACAATCCCGCGGCCAGCCTTCAGCATCTCGACTGACACTCTGTCATACCCAGCAGCCTTACCTGATTTCATACCTTTTATCGCTTTCATGATGTCATCCATACTAATCTCGCTATCACTTGTCTTACATTCATTGCTATCCGCAGAGGCCATATTTACCTCTGCTTCATTTCTTTCAAACAAACTTTCAAAATGATCCTTCCATCTCTTCAATATCCATTCTTCTCCTTTTATTAAACTTCCATCTAAACTTCTGATTTTACAAAGCTCCGAGGAAGTAGATCTCCCTCGGGCAAATTGTATTGATTTCCAGAAAAACTTTTTGTTTGACTGAAAATCATCAGAAAGTCTCCTATCATACATATCACTGTATTCTTCTTTTTTCTTTCTTACAGCTTCTTTCACGATTACTTTCACCCTTTTGTATTCCATTCTTGCCTTTTTTACGTCATCATTCGTTGCCTTTTGCATTCGTTGGTTCGCTTTTGTAGCCAACCAATCGGACCAAGCTTTCTTCTTTTCACACACAGCTGCTTGAACATTTTTGTCCATCCACAAATTCTTCTCTTTCTTACCTTTCCTCCTTTTAGACACGCCACATACATCAATAGCAGCACCAACCACTCCATCTTTAAATTTATTCCATAAACTTTCAATCTCATTTCCTTCGTCTTCACTCTTGAATCGCCCACTCAAATTTTTCAGATATTCTTCTCTAACATCCTCTTCTTGCAATCTCTCCACTTTTATTCGTTCAAGAATGCTCGAGGTTTCCTTCTTTCTATGGCGCCACCGATTAAAAAGACCACCGATTCGGGCAACGACCAGGTAGTGGTCAGTATCGATGTCGACCCCGCGGTATACTCGAGCATCTAGAACTTTCTTCTTCAGTTTTTCGTCCACAATTACAAAATCAATCATACTTCTAGCATTCCCTTCTTCCCTTGTATACACATGAATCCCCTTGTGCTCAAACATAGTGTTTGCCACAAAAAGACTATGTTCCACACATATTCCAAGCAAACTTCGTCCATTTTCATTCACCCGTTTGTCACCAAACATACCAAGAGTCCTTTCATATCCATCACGTTTCACACCTACCCATCCATTAAAATCTCCTAACATAATTATTCGCTCATTCGGTTCACATTCATTCAACGTATCACTCACACTTTCCCAATACTCATCTATTTCTTTTTGGGCTTTATTGGACTTTCTGGTGCCCAGATCCGTCGGAGCATAAGCACCCAAGACAAAGATCCGAGTAAGTCCAACTTTTAGCCTGATCCAGATGAGTCTAGGACTCACGTATTTCACTTCTTTCACACAATCATCCATTCTTTCGGAAAGTATGATACCAACTCCCTGACAGCCTCTCTTATCACTGCTTACACCAGACCAGTAAGCTGTGTAAGGGCTATGTTTCGTGGTATCACATCCTTTCCTCTTTGTCTCATTCACGCAGAGTACATCTATGCACCTATCATGCATCATCTGGCATACTTCATCAATCTTTTCATTCATTCCTCCTCTTACATTCAAAGTAGCAAAGCGGCTCTCGGTAGCCCGCTTTTCGCCCCCATTAGGAACGTGACGTGATGGATTGCGAATCTCATCGCCGCCATTTTTGGAATGTAATAATATCACCATTGCGTTCCCACGAGTAGCAAGGGAACATAGGTCCATTCTGGCAGAGCCCCGCATGCCAGAATAAGGCTAGCCTATTTCTGGGTTCGCCCGATTATTGGAAATATATAATATACTGTTATAAAATATCGTTACTTATTGTCGGACTGCCTCATTGGTCTAGTTGTTAGTATGTTTGGCTACAGACATGAGGTCCTGGATTGGGTCAACTCAAAAATTGATATTGAATTTTCTATTAAGATTTTCACGGTATACATCCTGTGCCTCGGAGAGCACGTTGAGCCGTCAGTTCTACGCCTGATCTCCCTCCGCTAGTGTCGGATTGCCTTCACGTCCAGTGCACGCCGGTAATTCACCATATTGTAACATATTTAGAAAAGCATTTCTTACCTTTTTGGCCATTGCTCTGGTTTTCGTTCTCGTCACTCGGGATGCCATCTCCTCAAACTGCTGTACTTTCTGCTTTACAGCTGACCTGGAAATGTGACAACAAATCAATTCATACATCCTCTAGCACGAAATTAAAATTTCTTTATATCCATTTAACGTCTAACGCGGCGAGCAATACAGAATGGGATTAAAATTAAAGAGTTAATAAAACGTTTTAAAACTTTTTTTTAATGAGTTTTTTTCCGTTCCATAATCTAAGGTGTCAATAGTAATATTGTCTGTCTTCGTTTTCAGAGACGGTCTCATAACACCGTATATAGAGAGCTAAAAGATATATTTGAATAGACATTTTTCGTTTATATTTTATTTAAATATCTTACGTGGGCTCAGGGATTGGTGGTAGCTTCGGCGGAGTCCTGTCTTCCACTATCTCGCTACTGTCGTCAGTCAATAATGAATTGTCGTCAGTCAGATTCGTTGCCTTTGCATCCACTGAAATGCAACATGAAACATCTTATTAATTAAATATAAAATTTAAGATATTCATTAATATATAAAAAAATCATGCTGGACTACTATATTAGGAAGATAGCTCTATCTAACTTATTAACATAAACATATACCTACATACATAGCATCACTCCTCATTTCCATACGGGGAGGCAGAAACCATGTCCTTCCATTTGCCACAATCCTTGCATATCTCCTTCGCTTCTTTCATTCTCATTAAACCTTTCACACAAGTTTGTCGGTTTAGAGTACTCTTGACCTGACCCTTATTTAAAATGTCCTGGATTTGGTCCAGGAACGTTCGCCTTGGTCTTCCCCTTCCAACTTTCGCATTCACTCTTGACTCATAAATCCTTTTTTTCAGTATTCTTTCATTCATCACCTCTATGTGTCCAAACTACTTTTCTCACTCACAATATTCTCTTATTGTGATAATTAATAGTGAATAGTGTGCTATTCATTACTTTGTCACTCAGTTTCAATCCACTCATACTTCTTAACGCTCTCATCTCTACCGCATTTATTTGACTTTTGTGATTCTTCTGCCATACCCAACTTTCACTACCAAACATAAGTGTTGGCGACAAACACTCCTGCATGCACAGCCAGTCTAGCCCTTTGAGACACCATCTGGCTATTCATAAAAGCGCGCAGGGCACCATTTACCATATTCCCCGCATTCACTCTCCTTTCAATATCACTTTCACATGTTCCATCTTTTGTAAATTTAGATCCCAAGTATACAAATTCTTTCACCTCTTCCACTTGTTCCCAATCTATCAAAATATTGCCATTCATCATAGATTCATCTCTTTCAAAAAGCATAACTTTCGTTGCATTCCTTTCCCTTTGCATTCCTCCCCCTTTCAAAGCTTTATTCATAATATTTACCATCTCCTGTAGCTCATTTTAACATATTTATTATTTCATAGGAAAATCACGCTGGACTAACAATATTAAGAAGATAGCTCTATCTAATTTATTAAAATACACACACACATATATATATCTATATATACATACAATGTTTAAGTCAACCATTTGCATTTCAATAACCAGTAAATAAAATTCACTATAGAAATCTTTATTACCTCTCTCTATTACGACAGTTGCATCCATAACATGGTGGTGTGATTTGGTCACGTCAATGGTGTCGCGGCTGAGCACAACAGTTTCGTTCATTGCACGCTGAAATCACGTTTTAAAAAAAGTAAGTAACAGTCTTGTACCATCCCACAGCTGGGCACAAGTCTCACTGTCAGGAAACAGCTTAGAACAGTGATTCCCAAAGTGGTCTATATTGACGTCAAATGAAAATGGGGGTCCACGATACTGGACTGGACATCATTAGCCGAGGAGATTTAAGATTAACGCTTACAAAATTGACGCCAAATGTTGATAATTTATTATTAAAGCATCAGGTTCATCCTTCTCACTAAAAATATTGACTTATTGCTTATGTTATTTTATCTATAGTTTATTTTATGTTTATTTAATGTTACGTATATTTTACATAACAGATACAAAATATTATTTTGAGTAGTTTAAATTAATAAATGTATAAATTAACATGTGTTTTTACTTAAAGTTTTTAACACTAAACTTCACTACATTAAGAAATTTACAGGAAATAAATATCAGGTAAGTAGGGGAGACCCCCTGTTGGGTGGACACCCAATACGGAAAACATAGCAAGCGGTCTACGATACATAAAAGTTTGGGGTACTCTGAACTGAATTTGCAAGTGTACACATTTCTGCAAATAAAATGACAATATGTTTTATAATTTTCCAGTTTATTTCGGAACAGACAGACAGCTAGGTGCAGCTGAGTACTTTATGTCATAATATACAAACGTTTCTGTTAAACTTCAAAAGAGTTGAAATGATATTTGTAAAATTTCCACCGATAAATAAGCATTGCAAGTAATGTCTCAGGGAATGAAAAATTACAAACCTGTAAAAGGTATCATTATTAACCGACTTCAAAAAAAGGAGGAGGTTATCAATTCGTCTGTATTTTTTATGTTTGTTACCTCATATCTCCCGACTGGGTGGACCGATCTTTGATTTTTTTTTTAAATGATAGGTGGTGCTCGTCATAGGGTCCCATTTTTTAAAAACTAGTTCTGATGATGGCATCCATGAAAAAACCGGATAAGTCTTAAATTTGCGCAAGTATGTGCGTGACAAATGGACGAATAACTCAAGATCACGTCAACCGATTTCGATGATTCTTTTTTTATTAGAAAGGATATACTTCAAGGGTTGTTTTGTGGGTTCAAGGTTCTGATGATGGAATCCATGACAAAGTGACGGAACTCTTAAATTCTTAGGAGCAAATCAACGATACTCGCCAGAATCTTCTATAAGTTGTCTATCGTAACCGTCGGTATGGTCAAGTGCTAGTCGTAATTAAATATGAAGATCAATGGAACTCCTCAACAGCTTACAGTAAGAGTGTGATTTTTGGCAAAATCTTTAACTATCTGTAATCAAATGCCAATGACCTTACGTCTGTTACTGCATTGCAATATTTGAAAGGTGAATTATGTGTGAAGCGGTGGTATAAGGGTTTCGGGTTCGATCCCGGGTGTGGCGATATTAATGTTAATTTAACTTTGTAATGTTTTTATCATTCAAACAGTCTTATCTCATATGAGAAACGCGTTTTAGGTGTACACATATTGAGACAAATTTGTTAGTTTACTTCAGATTCACTAAAAATAAAAAAATGAATATAAATTTTAACAAAAAAAGCACTGCCTTCAAATCAAACTTAAAAAAACTTAAAAATATATTTTTTTTAAGTTTGTTTTGAAGGCAGTTCTTTTTTTGGTCAAATTTATATTTTAATGATCTACTTACCACATTCTTAGGTGTTACTGGATCATGATTGTAAACTCCATTAGGAAGCACTATAGTCTGGTTGAGATTCCCCGCAATAGTTACAGTTGAGTTGAGTTGAGTTATAACTCTAGTTTTATTCAACTCAATATCATCTACTTCATTAGACTCTATATCATTAGGTATTCCTTTATTTTTATTAATCATATCTTTCTTCTGTTTATCTTTAGCTGAGTCTGTGTTATCTTTATTAATAATTGTTTTATTCCTGTGATCCATATCTTTTATTTTATAATTATCTTCAATTGAGTCAACTTTATTTTTGTAATTCATATCTTTAACTAATTGAACATCTTTACTCGAATCTATATTAGTGACGATTTCATTTTTACTATTATCTTTTATCCTATGATTATCTTCGATCAAATCTCCGTTATTTTTATTTATTTTATGGTTATCTCCAATTAAATTTCCATTAACTTTATTTGTGATTACTTTATTTTTACCTTTTATTGTATGATTATCTTCACTCGAGTCTATAACATTTTTGTTAGTGTTATCTTTTGTTATATCATCATCTTCACTTGAGTCTGCCAATTTATGAGTGATAGTTTTGTTTTTATTATTATATTTTATTTTTAGTGCAGTCTTATTGTTTGCTTCTGTGTTGTCTGTTTGTTTGTTCGATTCTGTAACATCAGCCCCTTCCTTTGAATTTCTCTGTCTTGCATTTTTGTCTTGCGTCTTTTCTTGCATATTAGTGACATTATCACTTGTTTCTACATTTTCATCATTGCTTAAATTCTTGGTCAATTTAGTCTTGACTGGGATCTTGCTTTGTTCTTTTTCTTGGCTGTTTTGTTTTGTTTCTTGTAGTTTTGTCTTTGATGGATGCTTTTGTAAGACGGGTGATTTCTGTTTGGGTTCTGATATTCTCTCTTCTTTTGGGGTTATGAGTACAGGTTCCGGTTCAGTTTGGAGTGTTTCTACTTCTTTATTTCTGCATAAATTGAAATATAAAGAATTATCATTGTTTACCATGTTTGTATAATAGGTTTTAACAATAACATAAAATACTCTATGAATATAATTTTATGTAATGCGTGGTGCGATTACTCGTAGGAAATTGCATTTTCTAATTTGTCTGAGTCTAGACTAGTGAGAGGCTTCGGCCGGGGCTAGTTACCACCCTACCAGCAAAGACCAAGTACCGCCAAACAAAGAGTTTTGTACTCCGGTACGATGCTGTGTAAATAAATTGCCTCTGATCAAATTAGCGCGCCTTCATCTTAAATTGTATTATCACTTACTATCAGGCGTGATCAAAGTCAAGTGCTAACCTATCAACAACAAAAAAAGTTAAGTCGTAACTCACGCAGCCTTCTGTCCTCGCCTCGTCCGTTTGGGTCGCGTTTTTTCAGCAGGTGATGCTACAAACATACACACAATAATTTTTAATAAATCCTGTAGTAAAATATGTATTATCTATTTGTAATTTTGAGTGTTCAATTCAATGTGATAAACCAAATGAAGAAAATTATTAATGATAGAGAATAGAATTAGGCATTGACATACATTTTATTAAAAACATTATGACGTCACAAACATGGCGACCATTTAAAACTACGTGACGACTGTATACTACTTTAAGGAAAAAGAAAGAGAAAGAGAGAGAGAGAGAGAACAGTTTTATTGTACACCACAAGATAAATACATAGAGAAAACACGAATATACAAAACAAGTAGTACAATAAGGCGGCCTTATCGCTATATAGCGATTTCTTCCAGGCAACCTTTGGGTTATAGGAGTTTCAGAAAAATAAAAAGGGGTGATGGTGGTGATAGTTATAACAGTAAACGTTTGTGAAAAAGAAACATTGTGACGTCACACGCATTATGTACTGTCGATGTTTCCGGAACCGTTTCAAAATGTAATTTTTATTTATCTTTTAATTATAGCGAAATTTTTTTCAAAACCAAAACTTTTAGTACCCCAGCTTGGATCACGCGTACTTTTTTGGAACTGATGGCTGGAAAGGTTTAAGTATATATGATACATACCTGTTAAATTTTCCGTTGATGATTGGTTCTCCTTCTCTACACCGATGTCGGATTGCTTCACCTGAAATAACGAATTCATCAGTAATGTAAACTATAGGGAAAATTTAGGAAACAAAATTTTTATCTAGTCTAAGTAGGGAATGGTTTGCGGTTTCGGTCGTGCCTAGTTACCACAGACATATGTAAAATCTATAAGAGGTAAATTGTCTCTAACTAGGTTAGCACGTTATCATGTTAGACTGTATCATCACTTACCAAATACTACAGCCAAATACTAGAAAGGTAATTATATCAGTAGTGTAATGGCAACCAGGGGTTTTTTTTTATTATTGCTGACAGTTTAGCACGTGACTGTTGTCTCACCTGATGGTAAGTGATGATACAGTCTAAGATGGAAGCGCGCTAATTTGACTAAAAAGCGATATACCCCTTATAGTTTCTACACAGCATCGTACCGGAACACAAAACTTTTAGTTTGACGGTACGTCTTTCCTGGTGGGGTAGTAACTAGCCACGGCCGAAGCCACCCACCAGACCAGACTCAGACAAACTAGAAAATCCGATTATCTAAATTCGTCCTACCGGGGATCGAACCCGGGGCCTCTGCTACCAAGGTGAGTACTCGCCCCACTGCGCCAGCGATGCCGTAATTTTGGACGAGGTTTGGAGGGACCATTCGACCTTTGACTGTATTATTATAAACTTTACCGTATTAGACTGTATCATTACTTACCATAAGGCAAATACTCTAAAAAGGTAATAATTTACGATCTTAGTAGTTTATTGGCAATATGGGTTTTTGATCTGGTTTGGAGGGACCATTTGACCTTGGTCTGTATTATCACTTACAACGAGGTTAGAAAACAGCTTGTTGGCAATAAAAATATACCTTTTTGGTTCTAGTCCGTTTCGGTCTTGCCTCTGATGGTCGTGCTTCTGCAACGTCCGATTGCTTCGCAGCACGACTGCTGGCTCGGGTACGTCTGCTTCTTCCTGAAAAAAAAAATCCAAATAGTATTATTTCAGAGTTGGTTTAGTGCTAGATAGAGTTAGAAGGCCTGTGCCCAGCAGTGAGACATTAATGGGTTAGTTACCTTACCAAATTTGTTTGTGAGTTTTTTTACATTTTTGCGTAATTAATCTATCCGGTACGAAGCGGAGGATTTGGAAGCCCAATGTATGAGTTTTAATTTAACATGAGTATTAGAAGAGTTACTCTCTTCATATTTTTTTTACAATCATAAAGACAACCGATGAAAAATAATTTTTTCGGTAACAGTAAACCTAAATACTTTATATGTAACCTTTAGAATATGCAATATTGATGTAATATTTAGAAAAGTGCAACATTTATGTAATATTTAGAAATGTGCAACATTTATATAATATCTTGATAAAATGACAACAATATGTAACATTTAGGTAAAGTGCAATATTTTAATAAAATGACAACAAGGTGTAACATTTAGACAAAGTACAATATTTGTGTAATTTTTAGAAAAGTGCAATATTTATGTAATATTTTGATAAAATGACAACAATATGCAACATTTAGACAAAGTACAATATTTATGTCATATTTAGAAAAAGTGCAACATTTATATAATATCTTGATAAAATGACAACTATATGTAACATTTAGGCAAAGTGCAATATTTATGTAATATTTTGATAAAATGACAACAATATGTAACATTTAGGCAAACTGCAATATTTTAATAAAATGACAACAAAGTGTAACATTTAGACAAAGTACAATATTTGTGTATTTTTTAGAAAAGTGCAATATTTATGTAATATTTAGAAAAAGTGCAATATTTTGATAGATATACAATGACAGTGTTCCGGACACAACAGGCTCATGCATTAAACAATTCGGCACTATATGCATGTGAGTGCACATTTTATAGTGAAGAATGTTCAAAAATTATTTGTCTTGCTGGAATCAACTCTCTGAACACATGGTAGATTACCAACAGACAGACTACTGAAGATTCAAAAGATGCATTTCGTGCCTACTTGAATAAAGAATACTTTGTAAGGAAAGAGGAAATTAATCACTCACCAGCTACAGGAACAACAGGTGGTGGCATAGCGATATCATCTCTAATGGGTTCTTGTCTGGTATCAACAGGTAAAGCTGGATCCTCTTCAACATCATTCTCCTCCATTAATTGAGCTGAGGACGCTTCGGGTAAAGAGATTTTCTCTTGTTTTACTAGAAAGAAATTTTAAAATGTAGACCAATGTGCTACAGAATTGTATGTTTTAAAAAAGTCTGTGATGGTATATATAAAGTAGATCATAACTGCTCATCTCTTTGAAGATATCAGTGATTTAAAGTACGGAATTAGAATTAGACAGTATGGATTGAATTACACTTACTTTTCATTATATTGAAGGGCATCGCGTTTTCTTTGTCACCTTCATTTTCAACTTTGGCTCGACGACGCCCTTTGCCCTTTTCCATTGATTGCTCCCGACGAAGTTTCTGTGTTAAGTTAACGTTGACCTGCATAAAGGAAAACAAACAAAACTCATTAGATTAATAAATAAGTGCGTGCGTATAAAGTACAAATGAAAGTTCTTTGGCAAAGAAATTTTTAACACTTGTTTATATTTATATAAGTTTGACAACTCCCAGCCCCAGGAAGAAGCCGGATTCCAAAAAGGGTTTAGTATCATAGACCACATCTTTACGCAGCAGATTATACAGAATACCGAGGAGTATAATCGGTCACTACACTTGGCGTTGGGCATTGCGGAAGACTCTCACTTGCAGAGCTTGCAATGAGGAAGAGGAGACGATAAGGCACCTACTGTGCGAATGCAATGGCTTAGCTAGGACACGAATGAGTCTGCCTATCCACAGCCAGAAGACTTTAACGGCTCCAGCCTAAAGCCTACTCTCAAACTTCTGGAATGGGTTTTTCAGTACATTTAGGGGAGATTAAAAGATCACAAGGGTCGAAGTGCATCCGCTACCTCAGTGGGCCCCGACGCGAAATAATAATAATAGCTTGGCGTTCGTGGACTATGAGAAAGCCTTCGATTCGTTGAAAACATAGCCCGTGTTGAGATCTTTACAGAGATGCCGAATTGACTACACGTGAAGTTCTTGTACGAAAACGCCGCCATGTCAGTCCGTATACAGGACCAAAGTGCGACAGCGAGATATAATCTCCCCGAAATTCGTCACCGCGGCATTGGAAGACCTTTTAATGCTTTTGGCGTGGAACGGACTGTGCATGAACATCAATGGCGAGTACATCATTCATCTACGGGTTGTCGATGACGTGGCCATTATAGCACACTTTTGAAGATCTCAATACAATACTCGACAACCTCAGCAGAATTTCTCAACAGGTAGGCCTAAAAATGAACATGGATAAGACGAAAGAAAGTTTCGTCGAATAGCCATGTTCCGCTCCACCCAATCATCGTTGAGAACTCACCACTGGAAATTGTAGACAACTATATATACCTTGGAGATATAGTCTAGCTAGGTAAAATTATCCAAATCAGTCCAGCCATTTAAGAGTTTAAGTGAGCACCAAGAAAACAAAATTCCAAATTCTTCATTGCAATTAAATGCCTAATGTGGCGTGTAATGCAATATAAAAAAGTATACACATAAAATAAATTTACAATGTAAACATTTTGGAAGACATGAATCTATGATAAATGGCAATATTTTAATAGATGGGGAACAAGTGGAAGAGGTGAAAGAATTTGTATACTTGGGATCTAAATGACAAAAGATGGAACATGTAAAAGTGAGAGTGAATGCAGGGAATATATGGTATGGTATGAATATGGTAAATGGTGCTCTGCACACTTTTATGAATTATCAGATGGTGTCTAAAAGGGCCAGACTGGCTGTGCATGCTGGAGTGTTGGTGCCAACACTTATGTATGATAGTGAAAGTTGGGTATGGCAGAAGAATCACATAAGTAAACTAAACGCGGTAGTGATGAGAGCGTTAAGAAGTATAAGTGGATTGAAACTGAATGACAAAATAAGAAATAGTGTGATAAGAGAATGTTGTGGTATAAAAGAAGATGTCGTGACCAAAATTGAGAAAGGTATGGTTAGATTTGGTTTTGTTAAGTAGGGCGAATGAATAAAGGAGACTGACAAAAGGATTTATGAATCGAAAGTTAATGGGAAAGTTGGAACGGGAAGACCAATGCAGATGCTCCTGGACCAAATCCAAGACATTTTAAATAAGGGCCAGAACAAGAGTACTCTAAGCCGACTAACTTGTATGAAAGGTTTAATGAGAATGAAAGAAGTGAAGGAGGTATGCAAGGATCATGGCCAGTAGAAAGATGTGGTCTCTGCCTACCCCTATGGGAGTGTGTTGTTATGGTGTGATGTTATGTATGTGTGTATCATTACAATCTAATTTAAATTTAATATATACAAGTTGGAGTAATTCAATGACTATCACACATTCTTATTGTCTAAGTGAGATTTTAGTTGGTGATCCTTATGGGTAAATTCATTATTTATTGGAACAAGTTGTCAATCAAAACCATTCTCAAATTCACCAAGACTTCAGCTTATGAGGTGACACACATATGCACATAAGAATTATATATATAAAGATATATTCAATAAAGAGTCATAAATCAAATCAAAACTACTTTATTCATACTTAATCAAAACTAATTTAAATTACTGTACTGCTTATTTTCCTCTTCAAATTAGCACATGTTTAGGCAAGAATATAATTAATATTATAATAGAAAATACCTGTTTCGATATGATAGTCTGAGCTTTGACACTAGCATTTCTCTTCTGGCGTTTCTCCTGTTCGGGACTCTCCATTCCCTCCACTTCATGTTTGCTACGTTTCTTGGAGCCTCTTCGACTGGAACTTTCATTCACTGAACCATCAGACTTGTTATTGTTTGTATTAGATTCTTCTTCTAATGCTTTAGTTAGTTCATCTGTAATGAGTTTCAAATATATATATAAAAGTAAATTAGTTACATCCCATTTGTAGTAACAACACAATGGAGATTGATCCAGCTTCTGCGGGAACACCCTTTTAAAATGTTATACCAAACTTGCATTTTAGACATCATTTATCAACATAAATTTCTATACTCTTTCAAATCATATGTTATTATAGCATGGTGCTTAAAAACATATCAGAAATGAAAATTAGAACAGAGTAAGTGTTTCATAAATGCACTGCCTTACAACATCCCAACTGAAACTGTAAACAGTGAAAGAAGTAAAATACCTCTTACCAGGCAAGAGATCTTCCACCTCAGACTACAGTCTAGCGCTAACTTGACATCAAGCAAAAAATAATAATAAGTTCATCTAATCAGATATACATTCAAATCCAAGCATTTCTGCCATTGTGCTATTCCTACACTATACAGTATGCTTTACATGTAAGAGTTCTCTTTACATGATGAATGAATTTATCTAAATTTTGTATGTAAAGTCTCTCAGCCACACTAATACAATGATACCAGTACAAACTTTGCTGACAGTGGTATTTGATGGTCCATTAACGGTCCACTGCTGGGCACAGGCATCCTCACTCTTAGGAGAGAGGGTTATTGGCTTGGATTCAATTCATATTTTGGAAATAGCATTTTCTAATATAGCTGAGTCTAGTGATAAGCTCTGGTCATTGCTAGTTAACACCCTACTGTGTTGCTGGAGGTATGTGTTGAGAATGAAATGGACAGCTCATCACACTAACATTTATATCCTAAAACTGCTAACCAATAAACAAAGACTTCTATCAACTATGCTCATATGGAACTCAGAAATGTTTGGACATATCACCAAAAATAAAAATTTCCTTAGAACAATTGGTGGTTTAGCAAGAGGGGTCAACACTCTTGGAGGCTGTTAATCCTCAATATGGACTGACATAATCAAAACATCCACAAAATTCTCCTTGTGAAATACCACAAACAGAAAGAGGTGAAAACATCTCACAAAAGCCACAACAAAAATGCATCACCACTTCATAAATCAAAGAAATACTGCCAAGTAAGATTTGTCTCATTGTGCAATGCTTTGTGGAAACCTTGAAAGATAAATTGTCTCTTATCATTTAAACATAGTTTCCTCTTACAACTGTACCATAACTTACCATCAGGTAGGTGATTGAAGTGTAGTAATTACCCATCAGAAATAATAAAACATGACTTCAAAGAACGCTATGCTAAATTTGACAAATTAATTTTGAACCGTTTGTAACCCCAAAAATTGTATCCCTAGACAGATTTTGGTTCTTGTGTTATAATTGTTTTGCCCTTTTCTCTGAATATAAGTAAACATTTCAACATATACAATAATGATGAATGTAAGGAGTGACATTACTGTAAGAATTCTTACTAAACTTTTCTCACATAGTTACAAGCTTATATATCCTTACTAATATTATAAATATGAAATTACTCCATCAGTTGTACTTTCACACCAAATTTACTTAACTGTTCTAATTGAAAGTTGATACACAGATAGTCTAGAGCCTGAGAAAGAAAATAGGCTACTTTTTAGTGCAAAAAAAATGTCTGTAAGGGATGGAATTATTGTTATTTTTAGACCCAGAAGCTTGAAACTTGTTTTTTAACGTTGTTGATTAGATATAAATAAATATGTCATTCAAAGTGTAAAAATTTTTACCCTCAAGTATGTAAAACAACAAACCTTAGTAGTTATAGACAAACTATAAAATACATACTGTCATCCTCAGTTATTATTTGCAGGGTTGTTACACTGGCTTTATCATTTTGTACTAGTTTATTCCGTATTTGTAAATGCTTTCCAGCTACATATTCTTCATCCCACTTTTCAATACTCGCCAATCTAGCCTAAAAATTAAAATATAAATACACTTTGTAATTTGCAAGTGAATTTTACCCGAGAATCAGAGGTTTGAACCCTGGGTGTGCACGAAAAGAACATAAGACTCATGTCCGTGCTTGGAAAGATGGGAGGCTTCAGCAGTGGCCAGTTACCGCCTCACCAAAAGTAACGTGCAAAATTTGCGTTCCCAAACGACGCTGTGTAAAAATTAAAACAGGTAAATAACATCTTACAAGCTAAGCGCGCTTTCATCTTAAGACTGTATTCATCACATACCAATTACTATCAATTACCATCCGCCCGTCAACACAGAGAATAAGCGTTGTTAGTGTATGCTCTAAAGCCCTGTTTTGAGTAAGACACTTAAGTAAGCTGCTATTTATCTTTCCTAATTTAATCACTTGCGCTTCAATTATAACTTTTATACATATTTTTTACTTCACTACACTAAACTTCGTATAAAGCTATACCTTGAGTTCATCCTGCCAACTATTTTTCACAGAATTAGAAATATCAAGTAGCTTCGGTAGTAATTCATCAAAAAAGGACATTATAAGGAAAAAACTTCACTTCCATATGGTTTTCACCAAACTTTGTCAAACGTAATTACTAATTTGTATTTTCTTCCTGTGAAACACGACACAAACGAAAACCGTTTGAAATTTAAAAACAGTACTACCAACATTAGATAGAAGCATTCAACCATAGATTAAAATGCGTTCAAAATTTATCATGTACCAGACAAACGATGCGTTCTATATATCGTCAAGTAATTATTAAAAAAAAGCAAGATTATTGATTTGTAATAAGTAATCGTAAATAAAATCAAATTTTAAAACGTACTAGACTTTATAGGTTTACTATTATTAGTAAGAAACTATTTTTTGCCACCATAACATTTTATTTGTAAAACCCAGTAAAAGTGTTCCTTTTACTGGGTTCTTTGAAAACTGAGATAAAAATGGTATAAATATATTTTAATTGTCCATACAGAAATATTTTCAATTGGTTTTCCGTCATAGATTTACTAAACTGTATCTATGGTTACAATGCTAAAGATAATATCAGATATGTCCGGTAGATGTCGTTAAAGAATATAAACACCGAAAAACAAAGATATGAAGCACTATTGGCAAAATAATAAAATCGAGATATATATATATATACACACTAATTGCTATCGTACTGAAATTGTACATAACGTTTAATATTTAAATTGATAGTCTATAGCGTAATAACAACTACAATTGTTACTAGTACCATCTATTGACCCGATTCTTAAAAGGTAATGCTACCGCCATATGTTTCACTTTCAATAATTTCATCAGGAATTAAAAATCATTTGTAAATAGATAATGACTCACAATTTGGTACAAATAATTACAATTAAATACAAACCTTCACGGTATTGAATTTAAATTACATTTGAAAATAACCAGAAACCTTATGGTTGCTATTATTATTTAATTTTTTTGTTATTTTGAAATGCATTTTAAATATAATAGAATAAAGATTAAATTTATGTACAAATATTTATAACAAAATATATTTTCATAAAAACAATTTCAAATGCATAAAACTAAATAAATGATGGCGTCCAGTTGAATATAAATGGATGTTGGAAACTGGAATGAACTTCTCTTTTTTTTATTTGTTCGGAGTGTATTTAGCTATTATTCCTACTGGCTTTTACAGCGTAACCAGAGGAATGGATAGCTCTTAAGGAGATCGCTCTAATGGGAAACGCAGCGCTTGTGCTAAGTAGACTATCTACTTAGCACAAGCGCTGCTCTGCCACGAACTTCACGTATGTGCTTGTTAAAGAGCATGGACTTGTCCAGGGTCACTCCCAGATATTTGGCTTCTTTACTCCATGTGATATCCATGTCGTAAAGCTTAATGTTTGGCTGTCCGTAATTCCAAATCTTCCAAGTCGTTCTTTACTCATTCATTTAAAATAAATCTATTTAAAAAATAACATAAAAAACTAGACATCATCGTCGTCGTCGTCGCTTCAACTAATGGACGTCCACTGCTGGACGTAGGTCTCACGTAGTGACGTCCACAAGGCCCGATTTTGCACCGCCTGGCTTCAGCTGCTACCGGCGACCCTCTTTATATCATCGGTCCACCTGTGGGGGGTCTGCCTACACTGCGCCGTCCGGTGCGGGGTCGCCGCTCCAGCACCTACAGCCCCCAACGTCCATCGGTCCTTCGGACTATGTGCCCCGCCGATTGCCACTTCAGGTACGCGATTCGTAGGACACTGTCGGTGACTCTGGTTGGGCAGCGTTCGGGAAGCTACGCCAGATATTTTCATCCGATATCCCTCAGTGCCTGAAGACGAAAGTCTTCAAACGGTGCGTATTGCGATGACCTACGGTTCTGAGATGTGGTCGCTGACTATGGGCTTCATGCGGAAGCTCAGAGTCACTCAGTGTGCGATGGAGAGGTCTATGCTCGGAGTTTCTCTACGTGATCGGATCAGAAATGAAGAGATCCGTAGTAGAACCAGAGCCACCGATATAGTCCAACTATACATATTAAGAAATAAATGAAAACTATCTTATATGAAGTTAAACAGTTGTAAAAGTCGCGAACAATATAATATGTTTATTTCTTTAACTACTAAGTCTGTATGTAATGCATTATTAAAGAATTTGTGAAGCTGCTCATGTTTCAGAAGAGTTAGGTCTGACTAAGCACATATCAGGTACAGTGAGGAGCAATTATTTATAAATATTAGTTAAAGATGTTTTTCTTAAAGAATTTTGATTACATATTATATATCTACAGTGGCTGTGCTCTGCGGTGCATCCGGGATCAGGAGATCCCACCTAAAGCATTATGGGTACAAAATAAACGAATTGGGCAATGGGTTTTAAAATGTTAAAGCTTTGATTTCAAGGCAATTGGATAAATAATTTTGAGAATCTCTTAACGGGGCACTGAGTGATAGTTTTTCGCGAATAATCTCCGATCCCGTTGGAATTGGGGGAAACGCATTTTTTGTGGGCATTTATGTGACGACAGTAATGCGTATTCCGAATATTGACGGCCTCGCTGGCGCAGTTTCGCTTTGCTAGCGGAGGTCCCGGGTTCGATCCCCGGTAGGACGAATTTAGTAAATTGTATTTTCTAATTTGTCTGAGTCTGGACTGGCGGGAGGCTTCGGCCGTGGCTAATTACCACCCTACCAGCAATAACGTACTTTTTGGTCTTAGTGTTGGGATATATAGCTTATAGCCTTCCTGGATAAATAGTAAAATATCTAACCGAAAGAATTTTTCAAGTAAAAGCACAAAACTTTTGTACTTACGCTTTTAGTTATGCTATTTGAGATTTTTATGTATATAAAACAATTTGACGGCCTCTTTGGCGCAGTGGTGCGAATATTCACTTTGCTAGCGGAGGTTCTGGGTTCGATCCCCGGTAGATCGAATATAGGTAATTGTATTTTGTAATTTGTCTGAGCCTGGACTGGAGGGAGGCTTACCGCCAAACAAAGAGATTTGTGTTCCGGTACGATGCTGTGTAGAAACCGTAAGGGGTATATCGCCTTTTAATAGATTAGCGCGCTTCCATCTTAGACTGTATCATCACTTACCATCAGGTGAGATCACAGTCAAGCGCTAATCTGTCAGAAATAAAAAAATATCAATTTAATCGGGTGAATTGTTTTGAAAATGTCGCAGTAAATGATAATGTTCAGTCTTATATTTACATAAATATAAACTATGAGTTCCTTACAGACTTTCTTTTAGTAGAATCAATTTGAAGAGCCGGTGGTAGGTGTATTACCAAGGGTTTATTTAAATTTAGATTTAAAAATACGAGTATGCTTTAGAAAGCACGACACGATGTAACTCTCTCTTTCTATTTTCACTAACTGATACGTCCCTCTCAACTTCTATACCTGTCGCCTAATCATACTATAAGGCCAACGTTGTTCCAAGCAAAGGTTCGGTCTCGCAGGAATAGTAGCCAGAAGAGTTAACAGCTATGGCCACTAAACAAAATAAAAAAGAAGCTTAACTTCCAAGTTTTTTGCTGCTGTCTGTATCTCGGCGTCACACGGTCGCGTATTTATTGAACGGAGCCGCGCTATGTGGTTGTGATGCCAAATTTGTCACTGCAGCGAGGGAAATGGTAACGGGAAAAAATAATGGAGGTCGTGAGAGCAACTACAGCCTGTATTCTGAATTAGTGTGATAAAAAATTTACAAAAATAAGACTAGTAAACCTTATTTTCCGCATTATTTCATATATTCCATTTGTAAATTATATTGTCAGGTATACTACCTGACAATATAATTTGTGAAAAACCTTTTGTAACTTTCACAAATATGTTATATGTTATTATCATAAGTATATTATATTAATTTTATTATGCTTTTCTATTATTTGTTAATTTCACATGAAGTGAATGTTTTTCTTTTGAAAATAAAGCTTTAAACCTCATACAACTGATCGCTATTCTATTACGCAAATATTTTTATTATAAATTACAATTAAATCTATCGTATATCCTGTTCGCGATTTTTGCCAAATGTGTATATTACTTTTTCGATTCATATAAGAAAATTCTTATTGGAATTATATAAAGATAAAAATAGTAAAAAAAAAAACCTATTTTAAATAATAATATTGTAGGAAACAATAAAGGCACGCCCCCAACGCACTTACTTGCTAAGGTATGAACTTTTGTCAGCTTCAGTTGCTGCGTGGCCATTTTGACGCCAAATACTTCCGTAAGAAGTCAATAGTGAACTTGTTTAGTTTGAGTATTGTAAGTCGTCGAAGGGGTCGCATGTTCTAAGGCTGTAGAAATCCAACGAAATGATAAAAAGGCATCAAAATCAGTTGAGTATTTTCGGAATTAATCGCGGACGATATAACGCTATGTTAGATTTACCCAAATGGCCTACAAAGTGCTCTTTTGTTGCTGAAAGAAATATTTCCTATTAGTATTGGATATGGCATACGCGGCGTCACGTTGTCGCGTTAGTATTGATTCCGACTAGATTTGGTTTGAGGAAAGATTTCCTCCGACATAGAACACAAAAAATCTTTTGCAATGTCGATTGTGTACTGCTGAATCCATTAAATCTCTAATTTTTGCTGACCACATATACCAAAAACATAATTATATGTTTATATTATGCACAATAAAATACATATGTTTAAACATACTTCGTTTCGAAAACCGTTTGAATTCCAAATACAGTATTACCAACATTACATAGAAGCAATACACCATAAACTAAAATGCGTTCAAAATTTTATTTGGTATTGGGCATACGATGCGTTCTGGAACTTATCATGTAATTATTTTAAAGATAGAAAGACAAGTTAAATATGATTTCTTTTTTGTGTCAAAACCCTGTTTAATTTTTTACACACAGTGTATTTGTCTGTTTCCTAAATACAATAAAAAATGGCCTTCAAAACAGACTTACAAATACATCAATATGCTCTAAAAAGTAAGAAATAATTGCGTATTCTTACTTTTTAGAGTCTGTTTTGAAGGCGGTTCTTTTTTTGTTAAAATTTATATTTATTTATGATTCTTAGTGAATCTGAAGTAAATTAACAAATTTGTCTCAATATATGTACACCTAAAACGCATTTCTCATATGAGATAACACCGTTTGAATGAAAAATCTTTGCAAAGTTAAATTTACATTAATATCGCAACACCCGGGATGGAACCCGAAAGCCTTATACCACCGCTTCACACATAATTCACCTTTCAAATATTGCAACGCAGTAACAGACGTAAGGTCATTGGCATTTGATTACAGACAGTTATAGATTTTGGCAAAAAAAAATCACACTCTTACTGTAAGCCGCTGAGGAGTTCCATTGATCTTCATATTTAACTAGCACATTCGACTAGCACTTGACCATACCGAAGTTACGGTAGGCGACTCAAATATCTGGATAGCTTATAGAAGATTCTGCCGAGTATCGTTGATCTGCTCCTAAGATTTGAAGAGTTCCGTTACTTTGTCATTTATCCTATCATCAGAACCTTACCAACCTATCACAAAACAACCCTTGAATTATATCCTTTCTAATAAAAAAAGAATCATCGAAATCGGTTGGAGTTATTCGTCCATTTGTCGCGCACATGCTTACGCAAATTTAACACTTATCCGGTTTTGTCATGGATGCCATCATCAGAACTGGTTTTTTAAAAAAATGGGACCCTATGACGAGCACCACCTTTCATTTAAAAAAAATCATCAAGATTGCTCCACCCAGTCGTGAGATATGAGGTAACAAACTTTTTTTGAAGTCGGTTAAAAATAGAGTTAAACATGAGGCGTGCAAATTAGACAGCGTCTGATAAGAGTGAACTAATTTGATTGCCATAAAACAGGTTACAAAGAGTCAACATTAAAAGATAGGTATATACTATCTTGCATTTTTTGACAGGAACCATACCCACATATATGATTGTTGCGCAACTTTAACCGTTTACGCAGCGCCCGCAATGGAAACACCAAAAAGGTATCAATTTTCCCAGTTTTTCCGAAGTTTTTCATTGATGCTCCGCTCTAATTGGTTTTAATATGATGCTATATGGTCTGCAAGTTCCCTCAATAAATAGGCTATCCAATTCTAAAAGGGTCTTTCAAATCGAACCAGTAGTTCTTCAGATTAGCGCATTTAATAACAAAAAATCCTTCAATATGAGTTTTATCTATATTCTGTCTATTTATGTACTTAAAATAATTAAAAGCTGATAAACCTTCAAAGCTTTCTAACAATTCGAAAAATTGTGAAGTCTTTATTAAATATTCTAGATATAGTACGTCTACGTAATTCTTCTAGGAAGGACCTAGAATTTATCATAAAGCTTCCAATAGTGAGGCTACAATATTATTATCGATAAGACTATGTTTGTGATATTTTTTTAAAAAGGAAATCAATTTTTATTTTACAGATACACCAACAAAGTAAAGTGTCACCTCAATTATAGGTATAAAATTAGATTTTTTTTGCGCGAATTTTACTTTTAAATCTGAGGAGGGGGAGAGAAAATGTCCATCTCGGTATCGGTGGCAATAGCAACGTTGTATTAGAGATTCTTTTTAATGTAGAATAAAAACCGAGGTTCGTTCGAGAGTATTTTGGAACGAATGGAAAATAGTTGTCACATAGCGCTAGCCAAATTGGAACAGCAATGCTTGTTTGAGAAAGCAAGTGAGGACTATTAATTAAGCCGTTAATGAGTTTGTATTGGAAAGTAACGTCCATCGTTTGTCTGCGCTCAAGGATTCCAGCTTGAAATGGCGTAGATGATCCTCATACCGTGGCAGCGTCTTAGCCATGTTACAACTGTATTATAAGTGCCACAAGAACCTTTTTTGTATTCTCTCTAAACGTTTTACAAAATACTTTGCGCGAGAAATATATATAACGTGATTTTAGTGTGTGGATGTTTAAACTCTTTGCTCATACTATATTGTCAATGTGTAAGTTGAATCTTAATCTCTTATCAAGCGTAACTCCCAAATCTCGGATATGTTCTACCTCAGATAGTAATTAGCAATTAATATAGTGTGGCCTGGACAATGCTATCTTTTTTTCTGGAGAAGCGAATAACATGACATTTTTGACTATTCAGCGACATGCTATTCCGACCACACAATGAGACTAAATTATCTAGATAATTTTGAAGTAGATGCTTTTCTTTTTTTGAGTTTACTGATTCAAAGAATTTGAAATCGTACAAGGTACTCGATAAAAACATTGAAAGATTAGGGCCCCAAATGGGAGCCCTGCGGGACACCAGAAAATGTAGTGAAAGGTTCGGAAGAATGACCCCTGAATACAACTTTAACCATTCTTTCGGTAAGGTGAGACTTGCACCTTACCGAAAGACTAGTGGACCGGCGATTCCATAAACAGAACCTTTTTTCAATAGTAAATCTTTATCTACTTTGTCGAAGGCTTTACTAAGATCTGTCTATATCGCATTTACTGAAAAGCCGCGGTCAACTGCGTCGGGAAGTTCTTCAATATACGAAACGTTAGTCGTGGTTGATCTTGATTTAGTAAATCCTGGTTGTTCGAAAGCAATCATTTGTTAAAAGCACCAGGATAATATTGGATAATATTCTATACTCTGAAACCCCTCTCTCCTAAGAGTAAGAATATATATAGTAAGTATACCATCTTCCCCCGTAAGTAACAGATATAGGGCCTGCTGTAATATAGAGGTCTCACAAGGTGGCTGGTGATGTACCAAGTGCTCCAGGCACGCCACCTCCGGAGCTATAGATCGGTGATAACACCAAGTTGGGCCCATTTGTTTTAATTTTATGGAGAACGTTGCTGATGCAGCTAATGGCAATAGAGTTAA
The DNA here is from genome assembly GCA_015832385.1 of Elymnias hypermnestra. NCBI lineage: Eukaryota > Metazoa > Arthropoda > Insecta > Lepidoptera > Nymphalidae > Elymnias > Elymnias hypermnestra. Next base: position 29,692 of record JACTOM010000239.1, read on the forward strand.
AGATCATTAGGACCAAAACAGAACATGTGTTCTGTGATTTCGGGGATCCATCCAGTTTTACTTCGATTGTCTGAAATGGTGTATCCTTTCGAATCTGCTCCGATTTCCGTTACCTCGGCTCTATCTTCTAAAACAACGGCGATATTGACCGAGATGTGACTAGCAGGATAAATGCAGGTTGGATGAAGTGGCGGCAGGTCTTGGGAACAATTTGTGATGCCCGATTGCCACTCAAACTAAGAGGAAAATTTTTAAGACTATTCTAGCACCTGCCGTCCTGTATGGATCAGAGTGTTCGGCCACCAAAGGGGAGAATGAAAGAAAATTGCATGAAGCAGAGATGCGAATATTGTGATGGATGTGCGGAGTATTTTAGAGGAAGTATGAAAGTAGCAACGGTGACCGGGAAGTTGAGGAGATGAAGAGTATTCTGGTATGGACATGAGAAGGGAGGATGGCCATGTATGCGAGGGAGCCCAAAATATGATAGTAAGCGGTAGGGCCGGGAGAGGGTGACCAAAAACGTGTGGAACTGTGTGAAAGAGAAAATGTATGTAAGGGGTGTGAATGTAGAAATGACAGCTGAAATAGTGAATTGGCGAAAGGAAACACGCGCTGCTGGCCCCACCTAGTGGCATAAGGGCAAAGAAATGATGTTGGTGACAGGGCTGTGGCAGCGTGCCACTAACGATCTAATGGCCTTGTCACCAAACGAGTTTGTAGAACCATCAGGTTGTATTCTGTAGAGGTCCAGTATAACTCGCAACGCCCTTTCCCCGTGATATTGCAGGTATCCTCGAGGATTTCCTAACTATAAAATGGGTTTTTTGAGGTTCTGGTATCTTTGGAAACTGAACTTTTTCAAAGTGAATTAGATGGAGACGCCTCTACGTCAGTAATTGGTGCGTTCGTCAGAAAAGTGTTGATGTACCTTAATAAATAAAAAAGCAGCGATTTAAATGGCATATCGATATCGAATAGTCAAACAACTAGTCAAGCAAGAGAGGAATGGAGTTCATAAATTAAATATAGGACGCGGCACCTGGCTGTTCTCATGAGCATCGCTCCAAATGTATGTAGATATACACAAAACTTTTAACTATATTCAAGACATCATGGTTCAAAGTTAACCCTACTATTATGTAGTTTTAATATGAGATTTGTTTTTGTCGGATGGTAATTATTTTGAACTAGATTATAACCCTAATTTCAACATTTATATATAGCCGCTTCACGTGTAAATCTGATGGCTTAAATAAACCAAAGTAGCCCAAGTTACTCCTTATAATACCAGCTATCTCCCCGTGAAAGTTCCATCAAAATCAGACCAGCCGTTTCAGAGATTAGCCGGAATAAACCCAGATAGAGCAACAGACAATTTTCTATTTATTTAGTGTAGTTTTTAATTTGAAATTACGAACAGACACTACAATTGTATTTATTTATATTGATATATACATTTTTAAACAACAAACAAGCGTTTGGATCAACTTTCTGAAACTAAAAGGTTATCGGAAAGTTAGTTTAAATAAATACAATCAGTTTTGAAGGGATATACCACAAATCTTAGATAATATATTTGTCAAGATTGAAATCTCGTACCCCCGTATTAATATTATAAAGCTGAAGAGTTTGTTTGTTTGCTTAAACGTGCTAATCTCAGGAATTACTGGTACGATATAAATTATAACAATATGGCCTGGTGGGCAATTTATTAATAAATAATCGTATGTTAACCTTAATTCATAATAACACTAATTTTTATGCGTGTCTTAAAGTACAGTGACATTTATTTTATGTTTATTTAACTTTGCCACACACCGTGCCCACCGATCGCTGTGCCTTACTAAATCTCTGATATCTTCTAAGGTATCCATTTTAATGAAATACTGTTAAGGACAGTTTTGATCTACATGATAGATGAAATGTATGTAATGTATTTCATTGGATGAGGAATAATTCTTTATTGTATAAAACAGCTTTGTAAGTAACGTATAATTTTGTAATATGTAAAAGATAAAAATGGATACTGTGGATTATTCTTTAGAGATAAATATATATTGTCGTGAACTTTTTCATAGATCTTTTTAAGATATACAATTTTGTAGTACTTAATTTGATCTATCTTGTAAGGTTTAACCAGCGTTTGCGATTTGACCACACAAGAATATGTTTGTTACATCACATTACAAATCTTTAAATTTCTCTGCTTTTCTCTACTATAATATGTATGTATTATATATGAAAACATCCCTCTTGAATCACTCTATCTATTGATTAACATTGCATTAAAGTCCGTTATATAGTTTAAAAACTCTAAGACATTTTGTACTATGTTAAAATAACGAATTAAACCAGGTTTTCCAGATATCAATTACACATAAAAGATTCCATTTAATATATATCATTGCTTATTCCAATGAATCACAATAAACAAAACAATATTTTTGAACATCTTTAACGAGATCGCATAAAGTATCTAAGAGTTATTCCGGATAGCTCCAATCCGGATTTAAAGGACCGAAACAAGAACTACCGCCGTCTCGGAGATTTCGCTAACTTACTTAAGAATTTATGTAAGTCAACCCTTTTGTTTTGTAAAAATGTCAAGTGGAACAAACATACTTACTGTTTCTAACTTGCATATACATTAAAAGTTTGTTTATACTTCAGTAAATCTATTTAGTGAGACAAATATGTATATAGCAGCGTTCAAGAGTGTAGCTAGTTGAGTTTATCTACTAACTGACACAGCAAACTTTGTAACGCAATCTGAGCAGATTCAATAAATAAAAAATCTGAATGGCTTAACACGACAACGCGACCTTTACGTCCAGATTCACGCTAAAGTCAATGTCAAATGTTATAGTTGCGATCAGAAATTGTTGGTTGTCAATGTCAAATGTCAACAACAAATTTAAAAAATCAGAGGTTGAAACGATCATCAAAGGTTTGACATTCAGAGCCAAAAAATATTAGAAAAACTTATGTCTTAAATTTCTGAACGATATTTAAATGTAATTAATTGATTCAAAGTTGTCGGCAAATTGTAAGCAAAGATATTGATTGAAAGGGTGATTAATGAAACTGATAAGAAAATATGGGACGTGCAAGCGGGATTTAGAAGAGGAATGGGATGTACGGATCAGGTCTTTTCTTTACGGTGCATAACTGAAAAATGTTTGGCTAAACACCAAAAAGTTTATTGCGCGTTCGTAGATTTAGAAAAGGCCTATGATCGAGTGGTGAGGAATGAGCTGTGGTCAACGTTATCTACGTATGGGGTGAGCGGTTGTCTGATCCAAGCATTGAAGTCTCTCTATGAGGGTTCTAGTGCCTGTGTCAGAATAAACGGAGCGTACACGGAGTGGTTTCCTGTCGAAAGAGGTGTTCGACAGGGATGTGTTGCGTCACCATGGCTGTTCAACCTTTTCATGGATAAATGTTTGACAGATTTAAAAGAAAGTATGTATGGGTTAAGAATGAATGAATTACTCATCAAATGTTTACTCTACGCTGATGATCAAGTAATACTTGCGTCATCCGCTAACGAGCTTCAGGAGATGCTAAATATTATGAATGAAGCTTTGAAAGGGAAAGGAATGAAAGTGAATGTAAACAAAACGAAAGTTATGCTTTTTGAACGAGATGAATCTATGATGAATGGCAATATTTTGATAGATGGGGAACAAGTGGAAGAGGTGAAAGAATTTGTATACTTGGGATCTAAATTTACAAAAGATGGAACATGTGAAAGTGATATCGAAAGGAGAGTGAATGCAGGGAATATGGTAAATGGTGCTCTGCATGCTTTTATGAATAGCCAGATGGTGTCTCAAAGGGCTAGACTGGCAGTGCATGCTGGAGTGTTGGTGCCAACACTTATGTATGGTAGTGAAAGTTGGGTATGGCAGAAGAATCACAAAAGTAAAATAAATGCGGTAGAGATGAGAGCGTTGAGAAGCATGAGTGGATTAAAACTGAGTGACAGAGTGAGAAATAGTGTGATAAGAGAACGTTGTGGTATAAAAGAAGACGTAGTGACTAAAATTGAAAAAGGTATGCTTAGATGGTTTGGGCATGTAGAGAGAATGAATGAAAGGAGACTGACAAAAAGGATTTATGAGTCAAGAGTGAATGCGAAAGTTGGAAGGGGAAGACCAAGGTGAATGTTCCTGGACCAAATCAAGGACATTATAAATAACGGTCAGGTCAAGAGTACTCTAAACCGACGAACTTGTATGAAAGGTTTAATGAGAATGAAAGAAGCGAAGGAAATATGCAGGGATCGTGGCAAGTGGAAGGATGTTGTCTCTGCCTACCCCTATGGGAATGAGGCGTGATGCTATCTATGTATGTATGTATGTATTAATTGATTTCTAAGCGACGGCATGAACATCGAATGTTTGACAGCTAGGTTATATATTTCAAGCATTTATTTTATATTTACACACCTTTTAAACCTTTACTCGACTTCCACAATAAATCATAACCAAAATCAGCCAAATCACTCCAGTTTATTTATATATCTATGTATATACATATAATCACTTTTGAGATAAATTTATTTGTCAAAACATAGAGTTTTAGTAGTAATTATTATCGAGTATAATAATTAATTAAAAAATAATATAGGTTTTTACACATGACCTATGACGGATGATGATAGTAAAAAACGACTCAATATCTGAAGTCACGAGGATTCCTTCGCTACCTGTCCTGAGAAGAACCCATAACAAACTCATTCGGGTATCTTTTTTACCATCGTACATAATATTACTTTATTTGGATTACAGCAATTCATTCACTCCCACGATTTATTATCTTCTAAGTAATATCTTAAATTATAGAACGATTTATTACATTAAAAATATAATAATATATGTCACATCGTATACAGATTTCTATGCCAAATATTAGAAAGTTTAAGAGAGTATGATAAAACAATGTATTTGACCTCAGCTACGATATAAAACATAAATAACGTAAAGAATGTGGCATTTTTTAGATAAGCCGCCACCCGTTCCAAACAATTAAAGCTATCCGCTTAGCTCCCCAACAGCTTGACGTACGGACAGCAACAAAAGATGACATATTTTTTAACATTGGTATACATATACAGTCAACTTTGATAAGTGAAAACTGGCTAAGCAAGAATTTGTTAAGTGAAAACTGGGTACGTGAGAACTGGATAAGTGAGTACTAGGTAAGTGATAACTGGGTTAATGTAACTGGGTAAACAAGAATGGGGTAAGTGAAAACTGGGTAAGTGAGAACTGGGTAAGCAAGAATTGGGCAAGTGAAAACGGGGTAAGTGAGTACTAGTTAAGTAATAACTGGGTTAATGTAACTGGGTAAACAAGAATTGGGTAAGTGAAAACTGGGTAAGTGAGAACTGGGTAAGTGAGAACTGAGTAAGCAAGAATTGGGTAAGTGAAAACTGGGTAAGTGAGTACTAGGTAAGTAATAACTGGGGTAATGTAACTGGGTAAACAAGAATTGGGTAAGTGAAAACTGGGTAAGTGAGAACTGGGCAAGCAAGAATTGGGTAAGTGAAAACTGGGTAAGTGAGAACTGGGTAAGCAAGAATTGGGCAAGTGAAAACGGGGTAAGTGAGAACT
>JACTOM010000239.1:44235-85421 GCA_015832385.1 Elymnias hypermnestra
ATATAATAGTGACTATGTTACAATTTCCGTTTCCTTTTCCAAATAATTCATAACAAATTGTCCAACTTCCGTTTAGTCAATATAATAACTTGTTTAGTAAATATTAATATTGACTATGTCACAATTTCCGTTTCCTTTTTCAAATAATTCACAACTAATTGTCCAACTTCCGCTTGATCAATATAATTTCCATTTAAACAATAAATACGTCAAATTAGAAGATGCAAACAATTTGTACAACTTCCGCTTCGTCAATATGAGTTCCAGTTAACAATAAATACATATAATATTAGTAATTGCTAACATATCTAACTATCTATAGAAATTATCTTACCGTACTAAAACAGATATAAATTTCTGCTGGATTGGCGAGTCTAGTTTTCCCGCTAGCATTTTCAGGATACTGTTGGAGCTCGAGCACAGTCTTGCCAGGAGGGATGACGTCCTCTTATGACTGTACGTCAAAAAAGACGTGAAGTGACAACGGGAACACACAGTTTCATCTCATTATCCCGAAGTATTAAACACAACGTATCTACAAAAAGAGAATTCAATTGCATTAATCGGATTATTATCTCACGGCTCCCGCTTCATCGGATTGACGGGGAATATCCAACTGTAAAGTAAACAGGAGATTATCACGTGAATTATAATTTAATTTCGTTTGATATTTCGTATAAATGGAGGGTATTTCGTAATCTAAGCTTCTAAATCTTTATCCCGAAGTTTATCGGTAATCTGAGGCTTCAAAATAATAAATTAACTAGCCACCCACACCGACTTTGCATGATTAGTAAATAGATAATATGCTTGATTGAACACCACGCTAAAACACATGTACAAATACGCTGCCCGTGTCAACTACTAGTCGACATGATTCCATAGTACTGTCTCAATTCTGGCAATCGATAATATAAGCATCTTTCTATTTAAGTCATAATGTGTATTATCTATTTCGTTTCTTGGTTACTGCCGTAATAAAATATGCGTAGAGATAAATGCAGACAATAGAAAAAACAAAAAAATCTGTTACAAAGTGATCGTTACTAACGGTGCGTGTGTCGCGTCGAAATTCGTTAAGTTTTTTTGTGGTATTTTATAAACTGTGAGTTTTTATTGGTGATTATTTGTGTTTTTAATTATATAAGTGATCTAAATGACAATGAAAACGCTTGAGATAAGTTTTAATTTATAAAATATAATAATAATATATAGATACAAGACTGCCTTTTTTCACGATCTCAAAGTTTAGCGCAACATGACGCTACTTTTATGAATACGAATTATTTTAATGTATTTTGTTTCTATATGTTTCTCATTGATAACTACTCCCTGATTACGATCGACAAATATAGCGATAATGGTATACGTTGTACTCGAGCGTTTATTAGAGCTTTTTTTTCGCTGACACAGTCACATGGAAACGTGTTAATCTGGTAAGAGGCAAAATACTTCTTATTGTTTCTAGAAAACATCGTAACGGAACACAAATCTATTACTTTTTGTTAGCTGGGAAATCTTTTATGCACGCCAGGTGAGGTATAAACTTACATCTGGAAGTGTAGGACTCGCTGGTCGTACCAGGATACCAACCAAAACCCACTTCATCCAGGTGTTGGGGTCCAGGTCCAGAATTTCACTTAAGGGTTTAGTTGAGGGAGAACAGGTACCCCTCCCCTCCTCCGGCGAGAGGGAGAAGGGTTTGCCATGAGCTCCCTTTGCCTGCAGGGTGTTAAATTCGCAGAAGGAGGTCACTGCTCTCCAACCTGACACATCGCCAATCATAGAGCCCACAATAATGTGGAGTGAGAGGTCACTCACAAATCTATTGATTGACGGTACGGCCTAGCTATGGCCGAAGCCTCCTACCAGTCCAGAATCAGATCAAAACATACGACTTTCTATAGACTCGTACTCGTACCATAACAACAGCGAGGCCATCAGATCATATCTGGACTGGAATTAAATATAATATAAAAAAGTAAAGTAAAATAATATCTGCACTTCTTTTAATATATTTAACACTTACCAAAATATTTGTTTTTATGCAACACTGATAACTTTCACCTGATTACGATCGGCTTATATAGTGTCTGTATTACTCGCTGTCGTTTTATAACAGAGAGTAAACTTGTGTCGTGTTTTTAAGCAAATATGTAAGGCAAGTATTGTCGTATGCAGACGAAGTCATATGTAAGTGCTAGTATGATATATTGTGACTAAATGAGTACAAAATTTAAAGGGTTATTATATTGTTTGATGGGTATTCGTGTCATCCGCCTTCACGTTATTATAAACTTCGTCACGTAGGGCGAAAGCCGCTTACAACTGTCAAACTTAAATTGAGTGTGTGGGAGATTTGTATATACTCCAGTGAACTTTGGTTCCCATAGAAATAACACATTAGCTATACTGACAATACGAAGACGTTGACGTTAAACAACCCTGGGTTCCAGTTACGATTCCCGGTAAGACAACATAAAAATATCATAACATCTTCACAGGTTCCCTGTTCTTAGACCAAGTCAGTATTTATAAAACAATATATATCTTTAATCTATTTATAAAAAACAGACGCCTTCGTTACACCATGAAGACGCTTATTAAGAACTGAGTTCCACATATTTTCACGGTATCTGGGGAAAATTATCACTTACTGCTAGATCTGTGTGCTGTAGAATTATTAAAGGAACACTATCTCTTAGACTACGATCATAGAACTTGACGACAATATATATGTATGTACAATTTGTAAATCTATGTATATATGTTATAATGTTATATATATGTCGGAGAATAAGAGAGAATGGATAAGCATAAAGCACAAGGGTAGGGTTCTCCGCCGACATCGGATCCATTTTTTAATTTCTTATTCTTTGGGCGTTCGTGGGTAATGTTGGTGCAATCAAACACTTTATTAATTATCTCGAGTTATAATGTTCAATCACTTAATGTTCCCGATAGCAATTTAAAGAAACTTATTAAGAATAATAGCTAGGAACGTGACAGTTTCAATAGTCGACCACTCCGGTCTCTGTCCACGCCGATAGATGGCGCCAGCGTTCCACTGACTATTACACACGGACCAGCGATCCACAGACTCTTGAACTCCGACATATACGAGTATATTAATTTATTAATATATTTATTGTTATACATGTATTAGAATGTAGATATTAGTATGTAGGTTTATTTTATTGCCTACCTCCTATATTACTATCAGCTTTTTTAACCCAAGGTTGTCTGGAAGAAATCGTTATTTAGCGTTAAGACCGCCTGTTGTACTTTTATTTCTCTTATATTTAAGTTTATTTCATTGTATATTATTATTGCAATAAAGTGTATAAATAAAAAAATAAAATCTGTCGCGAATTCCCTACAATACAGACGCTGTAAAGTAAGTAGTACATGAATATGAAGGTAGTACGAAATAACACATATTGTGAAGTAGATTGCGCGTAGTGTAAAATATCATTACGCCGCTAGCAGGAACAGAGGACGGACGGTGCCTATTGTTTTGAGTGAGTATAAGTGATGTGATTGGAGATATTTTGGTAAGTAATTTGGGAAGTCATTGTACATAATGTCACAGCTTATCATGATAAATATAGAAGTAGAAACGTTTCATCGAGGCTGGCTCTCCAAGTAAGTAAAACTGATTAAGTAGTAGCCCATTAACATCCCACTGCTGGGCACAACAGGAGGGTTTTTAGAGCATACATAAGTGCATTCTCTATTCCTTCACTCTCATAGTCCGATGTGATGGGAATCCGAAACGATCGGAGAGAGATCAGGCGCAGGACCGACGTAATGTGCTCTCCAAGGCACGGGGGTGGATCACACCGCCAACTTTCCAACTTCGCGCAAATATTGAGAAAATCTTAATAGAAAACTCAATATTCATTTTTGAATTAGCCTGACCCGGGACTCTTATCCAAGACCTCAGGTGAGATAACAGTCAAGCGCTAAACTGCCAGCAATAAAAAGTACAAATATAAAACAGCTGACGTCTCAGCCCAGGTCAACAACCTCTTTGAGTCAACGAATCGAGTGACTAGACCAATGAGGCAGTTAATAAGTTATGAGGCTCTGCAAAGGTGGTTGTTGGTTCTAGGTCAGAAGTGTCAGAGAGTCAGTTGTGTGAGGTCAGGGGTGACTATGAGGGGAAGTTGGAGGTCACAGGTTCACTTGCANTAATGTTGGTGCAATCAAACACTTTATTAATTAACTCGGATTATAATGTTCAATCACTTAATGTTCCTGATATCAATTTACATTAACAATAATAGCTAGGAACGCAACAGTTTCAATAGTCGACCACTCCGGCCGACCGCCGCTCGAGAACTGCCGAGAGACGGGCCGGACCGCCACTTATTGACTCTGCCCCCACGCCGATACACAGATGGCGCCAGCGTTCCACAGACTATTACACACGGACCAGCGATCCACAGACTCTTGCACTACGACATATATATGTATTAGAATGTAGATATTAGTATGTAGAGTTATTTTATTGCCTACCTCCTATATTACTTTTAGCTTTTTTACCCAAGGTTGTCTGGAAGAAATCGCTATTTAGCAATAAGACCGCCTGTTTTCCTTTATTTCTCTTATATTTAAGTTTATTTCATTGTATTATTGTAGACGTGCAATAAAGTGTATAAATAAATAAATAAAATCTGTCGCGAATTCCCTACAATAAAGACGCTGTAAATTTATTTATTTATTGCACACCAACAAAATACACACTATATACATTATAAAAAATATACAAGCTTATTAACTAAGTGGTATCTTACTTATTGGTGAAAACTACGTGGATCAGATTAAGGCAACAGAGTAGTAACACATAAAATTAGGTAATACAGTTAAATAAAATAAAATAAAAAAGTTATACCATAAGATAAAATAAAATTACAAGTTATATAATATAATAACATAAACGTTACATTAGGGCTTATCAATTACTTAAAGATAATAGTTTTTTTTTAAACATGACTTGGGAATCGTTAAAAATATCAATGTCATTGTTTTTCCTTACAATTTCGCCATATGTTCTCATAATCCTGTTCAGTGGGGAGTTAGGGGAGGAAGTAGGAACGTTTCATCGAGGCTGGCTCTCCAAGTAAGTAAATTTGATTAAGTAGTAGCCTATTAACGTCCCACTGCTGGGCACAACCCACCTCACTCCGAGGAGGGAGGGTTTTTAGAGCATGCACAAGTGCATTCTTTATTCATTCACTCTTATAGTCCGATGTGACGGGAATCCGACACAACCTGAGAGAGATCAGGCGCAGGAACGACGGCTTAACGTATTCTCCTAGGCACGGAGGTGGATCACTGAACTTCGGGCAAATATTGAGAAAATCTTAATAGAAAACTCAATATCCATTTTTGAATTGGCCCGACCCGGGACTCTTACCCAAGACCTCAGGTGAGATAACAGTCAAGTGCTAAACTGCCAGCAATAAAAAGGTACAAAAATAAAACAGCTGACGTCTCAGCCCAGGGGACCGCCTCTTTGAGTCAACGAATCGAGTGACTAGACCAATGAGGCAGTTAATGAGTTATGAGGCTCTGCAAAGGTGGTTGTTGGTTCTAGGTCAGAAGTGTCAGAGAGTCAGTTATGTAAGTTCAGGGGTGACTATGAGGGGAAGTTGGAAGTCACAGGTTCACTTGCAGATATGTGTTTCGCTACAACATAGCAAATGTAAAGATATGTGTTGGGCTACAATATAACAGCTGAAAGAATACATTATAGACACATGAAGGCCTGTTTAGGGTCGCGCTGTATTAACCATGTGCGTTGCTGCTGTGACCACATGATTAAAGTAAATAAACTATATTAGTTTAGCTCAGTTACCAATATGATTAACCCTGGAGTCTTTTCAGAGATGGCTACGACATCATTACGGACATTGAAACTGCCAGACTAGTCTATTTCAGCTATTTTCACAGCATCATGTCATACGGTATTCTATTTTGGGGTAATGCTGCTGATATAGATGCAATATTTGTGCTGCAGAAAAGGGCCGTTCGTGCGATTTATAATATGGGTCCAAGAGAGTTGCTAAGAAACAAATCCAGAGCAGTGAAAATAATAACAGTTCACGGCGTATATATATTACAAAACTTGTTATATGCCAATAAAAATGTTGACTCTTTTACGAAAAAAAGTGAATGCACCTCATATAACTTAAGAAATGAAAATAAAATTGCTGTAAATTCTAGTAGGCTGCACAAAATTGACAAGTCATTTCAGGGTAACTGTATACGTTTCTATAATAAACTCCCAGAAGAAGTAACAAAGATGTCTATCGGGAAATTTAAATCTTTCATTAAAAGAAAGCTAATAGAGAAATCATTTTATAATTTGAAGGAATATTTAGAAGACAAAAACCGTGGGAGTGAATCAATTACTCTATATACAGCTTGATATAGAATAAATATAAAAAATATATTGTAATGATGATGACATAAAAAAAAGTACAACCGACTGAGTTTGTTGTGGGTTCTTCTCGGATCGGGGCGCGAAGGAACCCTCGTAACTTAAGATTGTAAGTCGTTCTTTAATGGTATCATTTAAATATTTTATGGAAAAAAAAGATAATTGACGATTCATAAGTGCTGTAATAGACCTATGTGAATAAAGATATTTAGACTTTGACTTTGAACATGACATGACATGAGGACTTGGCGACAAAATCTCCAAAAGTGTGAATTGATCACTCATTGTTAGGTAATCTTAGTCGATGTTGTTTTGAAGAATTTCACATAACATCATCAATCAATCAAGATCAAGTTTTCGTGTTATTATAACTTTGATAGCTATCAGATACAACACGCGATTTACAAAGTACCTACGACTGTGTATTAATGTGAATTCAAAATCAAAATAAAATTCAAGTAGCTATTAGATTATTAAGTCTATCCGATGGTAGTGAATCTGCCACCAATAAATTGATATGAGATTATTAACGCATTAATTCTACATGAAGAGTTTGTTTGTTGGGATGGAAGCTTTAATCTACGAAGCCTTTGGAATTGAGAAATTCATTTATTGTCAGATAGTCCATTTATAAATACCAACAGGAGTGCAGCATTAACGAATATTGTTGCATGATAAACAATTGTTTTGAGAGCTTTTGTTGCGCGTATCGCGAAAACAGAAAACAAGACACCCGACAAACATACTCTTCTGGACACATCTATTGGCCCACCTTAGAGTTTAGGTTTCGATGGCCCCTACCGAAATATTATTGCTAGATTGAACAAAAACTATTGATGCAGTTTTAAACCTGGTACTTTTTACCATCTTTTTCGATCGTAATGTTTTAAATTTGAATTCAGAATACCACACGACATGGAGCTACGCCTAACAAGTCGGGTATGCGCCTTGATGAAGGCACTTGATTATTGAATAAAAAACATGTTCAATTTAATAAAGGTTTAATTTAATAACGCGTGTTGCCTCCATAGGCTTCTACCACAGCTCTCATACGATTAGGCATAGAGTTTATCAACCGCTCTATGAAATTTTGGGGGATCATCTCCCATTCCTCTTCTATGGCAGTTTTCAACTCCTGCATCGTCTGGGCAACTGGCTGACGAGCCCTAACAAGTCTTTTTAGCTCGTCCCACATGTGCTCAATGGGGTTCATGTCTGGGCTTCTGGCTGGCCAGTCCATAACTGTGATGTTCACACCCCGAAGATATTCCCTGACGATGCCGGCCGTATGGGCTCTTGCATTATCATGCATAAAAAGGAAATTTGGGCCCACATAGTCCGCGTATGGCATCACGTGAGGTTCTAAGCACTCACGAATGTACCTTTCAGCATTTAATGTTGGCAGCCGTGGTCCCGTAACAATCTCAAGTTGAGTTTTACCGCTCGCGGATATACCGCCCCAGACAGTCCATGAGCCACCGCCATAAGCAACCCTCTCTTCAAAGCAGCATTGTGCAAAACGCTCCCCCTTACGTCGGTAGACCTTCTTCCTTCCATCATTGCCATGTAACACAATTTTAGACTCATCAGAAAAGAGTACACGGCTCCAATGCTGCTGAGTCCAATTTAAATGAGTGCGCGCGAAATGAAGGCGCGCTGTTCGATGGGCTCGCGTTAGTTTGGGGCCATTAGCTGGCTTGTGTGGTATGGTGGTACCATATCGCGTTCTGTTAACCTTCTCCGAACTGTTCGTCGCGAAGTTGGTTTTGTATCTCAATGGAGATTTCTCAAGCTGGTCGTCACGATGAATTGATTATTGATAGAACCTTACCTTAATGGTAAGAATAAGTAATGTTTGTTGCAAAGCCAATGAGAAAAATCACACTTTCAAGAATTAAAACCGAGTAAACCAATAAAATCAATTTTTTTTTAGTGTTCGATTGTTTGTTAACAACGAACAGGCTCCAAATTGTCTTTTGTTTCTTTAAGTTCTGTGTTCGAAATTCAAAAAAAGACTATTGAATGAAATGATGAATGTGCCAGGTTCAAAACTGCATAAAAACTTTTTGCTCGACCTAATATCAAATTTCAGCTTGGACCAAACGAAGCTGAAAGTGCAAGGTGGGCCAATAGATGTGTCCAGAAGTATATGTTCCAAAGTTGTTCCTCATTATAAGTTCAAAAAAAAATTCCACTACAACATATATCTATCCTTTTAGTTTGGCTTTAAATAACCTTTTTTAAGGTAAATAAATTCTCATTCTGAAATGATGGAGCTGTGCAATGTAAATGCTTGACTGTAATCTCACCTGGTTGTAACTGACGATACAGTTTAAGATAAAAATACGCAAACTTAGAGGTAATTTACCTTTTATACATCACATCCACAATCCATATCCAAATTGGAAAATTGAATTTTTATTTATAAATTTGTCTTTCCAGGAATCGAACACAGTACCTCGACTAGAAAAATGACTGCTTTACCACAACCCCATCAAGTCAATAAAATTGATAAAAGAGGATGTAGTCAGAGAGAAACTTGTATAAAAGTTGCTCTATTTGAAAATTTCGTTAAAATAATTCTCCGTTCGCATCACGTGCCAACTGGCAACAAGTAGTGCAGTGGAAAACTTTTGTCCCAATTTAGAGCAAATTAAAAAAAAAGCACGTTTTCCGTATCCGCTCATAAAATTTGCATGTCAGCTGCATACACAAATATTGAATTACCTATTCGCAATGCGAGCATAACAAAAATCCGTACTGATATTGCAGATTCTATCGTAACATTCTCTAAACTAAATCAATATTTAAATTTTGCAGATACTTTTTGCAACGAAGAGTCCTTTTTTCGCTGGATTTATCAATCAATGAGAACTTGCAATAACCAATAAAACCCAACAGAGCCCTCTTCATTCATTATTGGGACATCTGATGATTACATGGCCAATGTTCTCCGATACCCTAAAAGTCCGGCAGGGAGGCAACGACGATCTCCTATCCTCTCTTTGAGTCGTCACCTTATTTCAGAAGGTCGTTACAACCACCGCCGATAATCAATTTTCACTGAATAATATAACGCCATTTGCTTCTTCCCCTCGATAAGAAGCAGATAAAGATGTCGTTCAAAACTTATATATACATAGCATGACGCCTTATTCCCATAAGGGTAGGCAGAGACCACGTTGTTCCACTTGCCACGATCCTTGCATATCTCCTTCGCATCTTTCTCTCATTAAATCTCCAGGAAAGTTGGCTTTGGTCTTCCCCTTCCAACTTTCCCATTGGCTTTGGACTTGTAAATCCTTTTTCCCAGTCTCCTTTAACTCATTCTCTCTACGTGCCTAACCCATCTAAGCATACCTTCTTTCTTTTTATTATAGTTTATAAGTTAGCCGTGAGAAGACATATACGAAAAATGACAAAGCTCTTTCTTTGTTTATCATATTTCGTATCATATAATGATGCATATCGAACTCTTATGAGGTATTGCAGAGGACAAAGCACGGTCGCTTAAAAGACTTACTACCCCGGGGTCATAAAGAGTGGGATTTGACGGCACCAACAATCGTAGAGGGAGATCAGGCTCTGCAGACGGTTTAACTTACTCTGTTTCGGACGGCAAGATATCTACATAAAGAGCAGTTAGTCAGTATTTCTTAACTAAATAAGTTTCGAATTATTGGCTCGATCTGGACTCGAACTGAGAGCGATGATCGTCCTTGCGAGATAGTGGGAGAGAATAGACAATAGCCTTGCTGAAGGAGGCCTATGAGCGTGAAACGGAGAATATACGGGATGCTCTATCTCATCGCTGAAGGAGGTTGGGTAGCTTAGTGGACTCTCATTCTAACTTATCAGCATCATGAAAGAGAACTGCACAAGTAATCCTCTGTTGACCAAATAACTATTAAAGAGGAATCCATTTATTTTTAGTGGTAATTGCGTACTATTCCCTTCCCACACTAAGAATCTCACGCTCCTGATGCCACAGTTGGGGTATCCAATTAGATTGATCTAGGGAAAAAGAAGACCATTCGTGGCGAACGTTTAAAGACTGATTTTGATTAGAGTTTTGTTATACTCACTTTGAGGATACGTGTGTAACACTCTCGGGTATCGGAACTCAGTTGGACTCATTCGGATCACCTGAAGGGCTCCACTGGGTGTTGGTAGATATTGTAAGATCTCCTCCAACTCAGAGTTTAACCAGTGATTGGTCGGGATTGGTTCGTAAAGGCATTGATTAAGAAAAGACATCTAATTCAGGACCACGTGTTCCATAACCCAAAAAAAGCAGAGTATAATAATATGAAAGACAAATAACATTATACCTGTTTCCTCGTGATTGCTAGCACGTGCAGAATTAAGAATACACTCCAAGCGAATTTGATCCCGAGACCTTTTTGAAAATCGTTATACAAATGTGCGGTCGCTACGCTACATTTAACGGGTGTTTGCGTTTTGTGTTAATAAAGGACGGTGAATTTTACAAGCAACGGTTTCTAGGCAATTCTAAGGAGAAAATGTTGTATTTTTTGTAGTTAAAACTTGTTTAGAATGGGACTGTGCCGTTATACCCGGCTAGGTAATGCTCGCGATAGTAAACTCAACTCTCAGGAGTTTGTATGTACGAATGCGCTAATCTCAGGAACTATTGCTCCGATTTGAATTTTCTTTTAGTATTAGATAGCCCATTTATCGAAGAAGGCTACATACTATACATTCAAATCAAATCAAATCAAAAATATCTTTATTCAAGTAGACATATTACAGCACTTTTGAATCGTCAAATTATATATTTCTTTC
Source organism: Elymnias hypermnestra (assembly GCA_015832385.1). NCBI lineage: Eukaryota > Metazoa > Arthropoda > Insecta > Lepidoptera > Nymphalidae > Elymnias > Elymnias hypermnestra. The sequence goes on from JACTOM010000239.1 coordinate 55,490, forward strand.
CACACTCTGATTCTAATAAACGTGTGATGATGGTACTCAAGAACAGCTTAAAATCTAAAGTTACGCCCTGATCCGAGAAGAACTCACAACAAACTCAGTCGGGTATTTTTTTTTGTTACCATCATCATTACAATATCACATTAGGTACATACATACATACATAGCATCACGCCTCATTCCCATAGGGGTAGGCAGAGACAACATCCTTCCACTTGCCACGATCCTTGCATATCTCCTTCGCTTCTTTCATTCTCATTAAACCTTTCATACAAGTTCGTCGGTTTAGAGTACTCTTGACCTGGCCNAAATCGCACGAACGGCCCTTTTCTGCAGCACAAATATTGCATCTATATCAGCAGCATTACCCCAAAGCAGAATACCGTATGACATAATGCTGTGAAAATAGCTGAAATATACCAGTCTGGCAGTATCAACATCTGTCAGACGACGAATTCTTTTAACTGCGTAAGCCGCAGAGCTGAGCCTGTTCGATAGACCACTTATATGGGGCCCCCACTGTAATCTGTTATCTAACGTAATGCCTAAGAAAACGGTACTGTCTACAAGGTCTAGTTCCTCATTATTAAGTTTAACAATGGTTTGCATTTGTTTAACATTAGGCAAACTAAATTTAATACATTTTGTTTTATTTCCGTTGAGCAATAAATTATTAGCTTCAAACCATTGTACCACTTTATTGAGAGAGCTGTTTACGTCGTCATAATTTGTTTGTCGCCTATTAATCTTAAACAATAGCGAAGTATCATCAGCAAACAGAACAATCTCATGATCACCCTTAACAAAGTAAGGAAGGTCATTGATATAAATGAGGAACAGAAATGGTCCTAGTATGGAACCCTGTGGGACTCCCATTATCATGCTAAGATCAATAGGAGCGATGCAGTAATGAGGAATGTATCATAATTGGGTGGTTTTCTTATTGTGAGTATCCGCTGCGTGCGCTGCGTAAACGATTAAAGTTTCGCAAAAATCATGTATTACAGAATTGTTCCCCTTTGAAAGTTCTAATAAAAAGCCTAAGATAGAATATCTCTATCTTTTAAGGATGGCTCACTATGACCTTTTACATGCTAAGCAAATTTGTTTCTTCGCCGTCTCTAATGTGATAAATTAAGTGACATTTTGCAACTGTTTTTCGGATGTTTTATTGTTTATTTAACTTTCTGTACGTAGAATACACTCTAACTACAAACCACTCGAATTACAACCCCAGGGAGAAGGAAAGACAAGATAAATAACTTAATATTTCGGCAGTGAACCAATTTACCAATTTAACATAACTTTGAGGTAACTTTGACGGCTCCCGGCTTGTTTTGTCTTGGGAGTTCGTTAAATTGTTATTTTAAATCGGTTGGAGGTCAAAGGAGGCCTACGGCAAGAACGACATAAGTGCATAAAAGACATATTTTTAAGAAATTAATGTCACGAGAGTGCCGCGTTTGCTCTATTCGGAGAAGATTCCATAACAAACACCGTCGGTTATCCTTTTTTATGAATTTCAATTTATGTAAAGTAAAAAATAAAGTTGCGGCGAGCCATGAGTCCTTTACTCCTCTGGGACAGTTGTAATGTCACATGCGATAGATGGATAGAATAATAAGACGCGCTGGAAACACAGTTGGATTTTAAAATTTCGTGGTTTTATGGAACCACGAAGCACTTTAAACATTTATTGCAAGCTATCGGCGCTATTTTCCATTGTTATGTAGTTACAACAACCTTCGTTTTTATATTCTGGTTATCAAATGAAGTCGGTATTCCAAAACGGGAACAGAATATATATAATAATATGTTAATAATTTATTTCCAGCGCCTTCCATCAATCCCTGACAGTTATGTCAAACGCCATAAGGTTACAATAAAAAAGTTTATATTGTCAAAAGCACTAAGTAAGTTACATTAAAAAAGTTTCTATTGTCAAAAGCACTAAGACGGTTACATTAGAAAAGTTTCTAGTGGCAAAAGCATTAAGGAGGTTACATTAGAAAAGTTTCTAGTGGCAAAAGCATTAAGGAGGTTACATTAGAAAAGTTTCTAGTGGCAAAAGCATTAAGGAGGTTACATTAGAAAAGTTTCTAGTGGCAAAAGCATTAAGGAGGTTACATTCATAAAGTTTCTGGTGGAAAAAGCACTAAGGATAAACTCCTTAGTGCATTTGAAAAATTTCTACTGGCAAAAGCACTAAGGAGCTTACATTAGAAAGATGTTGGTTTGTTTTCCTAAAATTGTTGATGTTCAACGAAATTTTCTTAACTTTTTCTTTCATAAGGTCCTTCTCTTGACTATAACAAACATAACAACAAAAGAATTAGGAAAATTCCATCAGCCGTTTTTATATAAATAGCAAAAAGAGGCAGGTTTCGCTACTCAGTTAATATAAACTTTTGTACACTTTTGAAGTAATCAAATCCCTTGTAATCTGGTTCACAGAGTGACGCTCTCGTTTACGTGGAACTAGTACATTTCAAAGGCCCCGTAAAATGCATCTGAATGTAAATATTTATGTTAAAATTTGAGTTAAACTTTAAAAGTGGCCGCTCGCTGTTAAGGTATGTCGCGGATGGTGCAAGTTGTAAGCTGTTTAACCACAATTTTTATTACCTTGGCTGTTATCTCACATGAAGGTAATTGATGATACAGACCAAGATAGCGAGCTAGCCAAGATGTATTTTTGCTTGGTTGGATAAAATAATAATATTTACAATATTTATATGTCGGAGGGCAAATGTCTGTGGAACGCTGGCGCCATCTATCGGCGTGGATATAGTCAATAAGTGGCAGTCCGGCCCGTCTCTCGGCAGTTCTCGAGTGGCGTTCGGCCGGAGTGGTCGACTATTGAAACTGTCGCGTTCCTAGCTATTATTGTTAATGAGTTTGTGTAAATTCATATCGGAAACATTTAGTGATTGGACATTATAATCCGAGTTAATTAATAAAGTGTTTGATTGCACCAACATTACCCACAAACGTCCACAGNCCGTGACTTGTTATGATATTCTAGTCTTTATAGTAAGCTTATTTCAATCAACAAGGACTGCACCCGAAATAAGTGTTTGTGAGTTATCACCGTATTTACGAGATATGTAGGCAAAGAACTCAAGAGTTCTTCAAAGTCACGTGGATGAAAGTTTTGTATGTTCATCTATATTCAGTTCATCCAGTACCGATTGATTTATTGATATAATAATAACTCTTTATAATTTTATTACTTCTTATACATATTATAGTCGGTATAACAGTAATATATTAATAATTCAAACGACTATTACCAATTTAAATAATATTTTAACAACATTAAAAATATACAAAATAAAACGTCTTTCCATACATGTTTTATGCGTTATCAATATTCGAAACTGATGTTGTCTAAGGGCCCAGGTTACATCTACGAAATTACGAATAGCGATTAAAGTTAATAGTAGGTAGTGTTAGAATTTTAGGTAAGCCTACTGGAGGTACTGGTGGCCTCAAAATGCTTTTATAATAAAATTACACTAACGGAGAAAAACACATTACATATAAGAAAGAAGAAAAAAAGTGAATACACTTAATATTGCATAAAAAAATGTTATAAATTCTAAGAGGCTTCATAATTAGACGAATTACTCAGATGATAAAAAAACATGAGAGTGAATTACTTTAATCGAAATAAGGTAAATTCAAATTATATTGTAACGAAGATTAGAAAATAGAGTACATTGGAAATATATAGAAAAAAACTATTTTTGATTCAGAAGTTCCGTAAAAGTCTAGGTGGATGAAGAATTTTTCAATTTGAATTGTTTATTGTCAGATGTTATATTATGTATTTCATTAAAACAGTCACACGTTCATTTTTGTTCATTGTAGCTAATTCAATGTAATTAAAATATATTACAACATTAGTATAACATGAAACTCTTCATGGAAGCTACAAAATGAGATAAAAACAAGTTATTTATAATTTACGTATAATATTAGATGATTACAACTATGGTATACTTTTGAGAGTGTTACAAAGTTCAATATCATTCACAAAATAAACATGTTTTTTTCTTTAAAAAAATAGGTGCTTGGAAAACGTCAACATCTTATAACTTAGACGATACAGTCAAAGATGGACAGAGTGATCGTTAAATTGAAATAAATAAAAAACATACCGATCCAATTTCATTACCGGACTATTTTACGAGCAGGAGTGTCCTTTCACTTAATATACAGGTTGCTTGGAGTACTTCCCTTTTTTGGGCTATTACTGTTGTACCTTTGGGTATTTGTTCTTCAATCATGTAAGTCACGAAAAATCTGTTATAGTGAAGGCTGGAGTTTGTTTTATTGAAAATATAGGCCTTGGGGTTCTTCTCAGCACTTTACCTTAGGGCGTTAAGCAAATGATGCTTATTTTGTCCCTTTTTTTACGAATGCTGGATCTGGTTGTTGACGCTAATGGGTCCATCTTGGTCATTTCTAATGGGTGTCTCGTCTGGGTTTGACGTCTCTCACCGTGCCACCATTCACCATTATCACTCTCTGGGTCGAGCTGGCAGTGTTATGGAGGTGTGTGTTCAAGGAGTTGTCAAGCAGGTGAGACATACTCCTCGCAAGCTGGCGGACGAAAACCTCCATAATGGGCATTCTGGTATCGCGACAGATAACATAATTCCTGGTGTACCTTGGGGCTCTTACTATTAGAAGTAGGCTCTTGTTCTGGTGGATCTGCAGCCTCCTCCTCTCGTACACTGAGCAGAAGTACCAGGTTGCTTAGTCAGTGGCGTATTATTATCTCACTGGGTCTAATTCGGAAATTAATTACTTTCACAGTGAAAGATTATTTATTTAGGTTGAAATATGAACAGTTTCTCTAATGATTAAGGAAGTATTACAAAAGTATACGCACGTTTATTTTAGCAATAGAAATATTAGTCAAGATCGAATGAGAACAATGGAAGGGGATGACCAAAGCGAACGTTCCTGGACCAAATTCCGGACTTTTTAAATAAGGGCCAGGTCAAGAATACTCCACATATGTGTGTACATATATGCACAAATGTGTGGATATGTACATAAATATGATATGCGCAAAAATATCTGATTGTAATATTTCTATATGTTTATACATGTTTTAAAAGCTATCATTGTATTATCACCACATACAGAATGTAATCTGTTTTTTTTTTGTTCAAAAATTGTAAAGCGTATGTAATACTATAATTATAAGTATATAGTTAAGAACAGTCTTCGATCATCATGTCGAAGGAGAAAATGTTTGGGACTTTAAATAAAAAAAAAAAAAAAGAATACTCTAAGCCGACGAACGTATGAAAGGTTTAATGAGATTGAAAGATGCGAAGAAAATGTGCAAGGACGTGGTTTCTGCCTAACCCCAAATGGGAATGAGGCATGATGCTATGTATGTATGTATGCTAATTTGTATTCTCATATTCCATTATCGATAAGTGCATAATTGTGGAAAAAAAGATGTAGTGACTTAAATTGAGAAAGGTATGCTAAGATGGCTTAGGCTCGTAGAGAGAATGAATGAAAGGAGACTGACAAAAACGATTTATAAGTCTGAGAGTGAATGGAGAAGTTGGAAGGGGATGACCAAGGCGAACATTCCTGGACCAAATCCAGGACATTTGAAATAAGGGCCATGTGAAGAGTACTCTAAACCGACGCACTTGTTTAAAAGGTTTAATAAGAATGAAAGAAGCGAAGGAGATGTCTAAGTATTGTGGCAAGTAGAAGGACGTGGCCTCTGCCTATCCCGAAGGGAATGAAGCGTGATGCTATGTATGTATATGAGCTACAACTTAATATATCGGTGGAAATCATTCATATACTCCTTGTTATCTTCATTGGTCTAGTGGCGAACTCATTCAGCTACAGGTCATGAGATACTTGATTAGAGTCTCGGCTGGAGTAATACAAAAATAAGAAACGAACGGTGAGAGATCAGGCGCAGAATCGACGGCCGATCTGAGGCAGGAGGGAGTGGAACTCACAGACGACTTCTTAACTTCGCGACTTGAACTTCAACTCAGGACCTTGATACGCTAGGTAATTTATTCCATAACAAGTAAAATATAATTCCATACGTTTTCCTACATAACACCCTTTGTGTATTGCGAGCTTACAGCCAGTAAAGTTTACAAAGTGTCCGCTTCACGCTGACGGTGCCTTGTATCGATTGCATTCAGTTGAAGTCACTTTATATGCACTCTATTTTATTTTTTTAGTATCATAAATGCAACATCGGCTGTCTGTTAATTTATTCTCAATATTTAGGTAGGATATTTTCTGAAAAAAGAAACCAACAAAATCTTAAAACAACAACTGTATTTTTCAATCGCAACTATTAGAACATATTCTTTCAAATCGTATTACAAGTTTTCTACTATTTCCACTGTTTATAATTTCGAGTCCACAGCTGGCACAGCTAAGTTTAATTTTATGAAAATAAAAATTTACGTCCTTGATTGTTAAGTGTAATCCATCATTGTGATTTTCGTTGAAAGAAAATATCGTTAGGAACAACAGTGAGGCGTTAATAAGTTGCTACTTACTTATCTTTGTTAGGAACAAGTAGAAGAGGTGAAAGAATTTGTATACTTGGGATCTAAATTTACAGAAGATGGAACATGTGAAAGTGATATTGAAAGGAGAGTGAATGCAGGGACTATGGTAAATGGTGCTCTGCATGCCTTTATGAATAGCCAGATGGTGTCTCAAAGGGCTAGACTGGCAGTGCATGCTGGAGTGTTGGTGCCAACACTTATGTATGGTAGTGAAAGTTGGGTATGGCAGAAGAATCACAAAAGTAAAATAAATGCGGTAGAGATGAGAGCGTTGAGAAGCATGAGTGGATTAAAACTGAGTGACAGAGTAAGAAATAGTGTGATAAGAGAACGCTGTGGTTTAAAAGAAGACGTAGTGACTAAAATTAAGAAAGGTATGTTTAGATGGTTTGGGTATGTAGAGAGAATGAATGAAAGGAGACTGACAAAAATGATTTATGAAGGGGAAGACCAAGGCGAACGTTCGTGGACCAAATCCAGGACATTTGAAGTAACGGGCAGGTCAAGAGTACTCTAAACCGTCGAACTTGTATGAAAGGTTTAATGAGAATGAAAGAAGCGAAGGATCGTGGTAAGTGGAAGGATGTTGTTTCTGCCTACCCCTATGGGAATGAGGCGTGATGCTATGTATGTATGTATTACTTATCTTTTACATTGAATTGTTTTAAAACATTTGTTTATTTATAATAGTTTTTTTTGTAATCTATTGAAATTAAACAAGTAATTTATACGTATTTACTGTATCAATAAACTTATTGTCAACCGCAATCGTGTTTTTGCGGTTACAAGTGAAACCACAATAGAGTATATATTGTGAACTATGTAACGGCATTTAAGGGATTGTGCTTTAAATGGCGTTATTGATAGTTGTTATCAAATAAGGGGAAGAAAAATCAATATTCTTTTACTATTATCGTAAGTGCTCTAATCTGGTACCGGAACACAATGTTTTGCTTGGCAGTACGTCATTATTGGTAGTGTGGTTACTAGCCACGACCAAAGCCACTAGTTCAGACTCAAATAAATTAGAAAATCCGAATTTCTTAAATTATTCCTGCCAGGAATCAGGTCCAGGACGTCATTGTAACTAAATAAATCGCACTATTGCACCAGCGAGGCTATCAGAAGCTATTAAAACCACAACACAGCTTATTTGTTCTTGTTGGCAGGTTAGTGCTTGACTATAATCTCACCGGATGATATATAATGATACAGTTCAAGATTGAAATGCATTAACCTGGTAATTATCCGAAAATTGTTTGCTTGGCATCGCTGGTAGCATGGTAGTTACGGCTGATGCCTACAACAGTCCAGGAAGTATAATTTCCTGTATTTGCCCTATCGGGTATCTAACCCAGGTCCTCTTGCAGCGAAGACCTCGTACCATTGCACCAGTGACACCGTCAAATGATTGACCATAGAATAGAATAGAATACTCTTTATTAAATAACAAACATGAAACAAGTAACATAGAAATAAATTTAATAGATAGGACGAATTAGGTGACCTTATCGCTTATCAGCGAAAAATTGTGTTTCGGTACGATTATTATAAAAACACCAACTCACATACACTAAGAACTTCTATACTCTCCACTATTTAAATATACACAACTTGCACTATACTAATAAATACGTTTTTATTAGAATTTATACAATTTAATTAACAAAAATTGCTCTGTTCGTTAAAGTTGCCTCGTATTGCATGACATTTCGTCTTCTACTCATTCAAGCTATCCGTCAGCCAACTATCTATAGTCTAACACGATGCTGTGTAAAAACCAAAAATGTAGACTATCATCACTAACCGTCAGTTGAGATTACAGTCAGGCGAATGCTCACTAGCGAAAGGCAGAGGAGGACTCTATACATGCTCCTCTTCTCCGGCGCAGGAGGTTGGGAGGTAGGAGGCGTAGATTTGCGCTGCTCCTATCCCTTTCCTACATTCCCAGCAGGAGTATCCCGGAATACCAGGGTAGATTACGACAACCGATCCTCTGGTGCTCCACTAAAGGATGGGAAGGGTATCGCTGGTTTTTAGTGGTGTATTCTGCCTTACTGCCAGGGAGTCCACACTCCCGTTTAGATTTTGTCTGAACGGAGTGCATAAAGGCATTTCCCAGCGTGAAAAAAAAGGCGATAACTTGTAAAAATAAATATACCATTTCACTGTATATAAACTTCGCCGTTATATAAAATAAACGCTTTTTAATTAATCAAACTGGAGAATATTTAAGCCTTATTAATGAAAGCTTCACAAACTTCTATAATTTTTAATGCGCAAACTTCCAGTTTATAGACAACTTCAGCTACCTCTTTAAGTTCAGGCAGCGAATATTTGATCCGTCACAAATTTCATTTCATATTTTTGTTCTAAGACTTATTATAAAATATATTTATAGTTTAAAAAATCCAGATTTTTAACACCTGGTTTCAAAGACAAAACACTTTTCGTACTTGTGATATGTTTTAATCTTTTTTTTTTTTTTTNCCGCTAGCAAAGCGAATACTCGCGCCACTGCGCCAGCGAGGCCGTCAAAATCGCTATATAATAAAAAAGAAATCGATGACCTAGGTAGATAGATAGACAGATAAATATACATTGCGACGGTACTGTGACGATTGTTGCTTTGAATATTCCTCTAAAGGAAAGGCGAGATCCTAATTGATATATGGCATGTATTTAACCGACTTCAAAAATAGGAGGAGGTTATCAATTCGTCTGTATTTTTTTCTACCTCATTGGTCTAGTGGTTAGCATGTTCGACTACAGACATGAGGTCCTGGGTTCGAGACCCGGGTTTGGCCAATCCAAAAAGGGATATTGAGTTTTCTATTAAGATTTTCTCGAAGTTGGGAAGATGGCGGTGTGATCCACCCCCGTGCCTCGGAGAGCATGTTAAGCCGTCGGTCCTGCGCCTGATCTCCGTAAGTGTCGGATTCCCGTCACATCAGACTATGAGAGTGAAGGAATAGAGAGTGCACTTGTGTACTATGCCTGCCAATCCGCAGTGGAGCAGCGTGGTGGGTCTATGCTCTAAAAAAAACCCTCTCTCCTATGAGTGAGGAGCCCTGTGCTCAGCAGTGGGACGTTCATGGGATGTTACTTACTGTATTTTTTTATCGTTGTTACTTCATAACTTTCGACTGGGTGAACCGATCTTGATGATTATTTTTATATAGTGGTGCTCGTAGAGTCCCATTTTTTCAAATCCAGTTCTGATGATGGCATCCATGAGAAAACCGGATAAGTCTTAAATTTGCATTAAGCATGTGCTCGACGAATGGACGAATAACTCAAGATCACTCCAACCGATTTCGATGATTATTTTCTTATTGGAAAGGATATACTGCAAGGGTTGTTTGGTTAGGTTGTGATCATGGGATCCATGACAAAGTAACTGAACTCTTCAATTTTTAGGAGCAAATGAACGATACTTGGCAGAATCTTATATAAGATCTCCGGATATTTGAGTCACTTACCTTCGGTATGGTCAAGTGATTGCTATGATTAAATATGATAATCAATGGAACTCCTCAACGGCTTACAGTAAAGGTGTGATTTTTGGCGGAATATATAACTGTCTGTAATCCAATAGCAATGAACTTACGTTTGTTGCTGCATTGCAATATTAGAAGGTGTATTATGTATAAAGCGGTGACAGCGGGGGGGGGGGGGCTGCTCACCGGCTGTTTCGGGAAGTACCTGCATCATATTGTTGGGCGGGAGGAATCGCCCAACTGCCACGATACTGTGGCAGAATGCTCGGCGTGGGCATCACAGCGGCATCTATTGGTGTCGCTGATTGGCGGAGACCTCTCACTGAGTATTGCCCGTGTCAATGCTCGCTAGCCAAGCAGAGTGAAGAGCCGTCGCCTCCTTTTGCGAAAATGTTATTGCGCTAAAGGAGACACTTGAAAAGGAGCGGGTGGTTGCTCCCGATGCCCCTGATATACGTCGCCAAAGGTTGGACGGTAGAAGACGTGAATTTGCGCGCCACCTCCCACAGCCTTGAGTCTTGATTCGGCTTCAACCAGGCCGCCATATTGGATTGCGCAAGCGAGCCGCTGGTGTCCCATTAGGATGACCGCTGGGTTTTAGTGGGTATTCTGTTTCATCAGTGAATCCCACACTCCCGACTCTTTAGTCGGGGTGCGTAAAAGTATTTCCTAGGGGAAAAAAAGGTATGTATCTTTAATTCTTTCCTTCAACCACCAAGCTCTTGGTCCTTGCTGACTTTATCTAACTAATATAACAATTTTGTTTGCACACACAGACGAAGCAGTTTCACTTATAAAAGTGAAGTAAATGCAGCAATATGCGGCGGTGACCGCAAAAACGGTCTAAGAGCAGAGAACTGTTTAAGCGGTCAGTTTTGGCCTGCTGCCGAGTGCTCGCGACTTTTGCTGGTGACTTTTAAATGGTGTATCTTACTCGATTTGTATCTCGATATTTGATAAACTCTGATAAAATAAGTTAAGCTTAAAACCATTTAGACAAATTCAAGAAAAAAGGATTGCCCTTCATATAACATAAGAAATAAAAGTGAAATTATTATTATTAATAATAATAAAAGGACTTTATTTACCAAACATGCAAAACAGATACATTGATACCTTAAAGTAAGTTATAGCTAAAAAGAGAAAATTACAAAAAAATATGATATGAAAGTACAAAAAAAAGTAATTGCAAGTTAGCAAAAAGGTCGTGGACTCAGCTACAGGTGCCACTGCTGCTAAAACAGGAAAAAAATAAAAAAAATATGTTAAAATATATCATCTATTAGGCTACATAGGATTCATAGATTCATTTAAACCGTATGGGTCTTATTATAAGCCCATTAAGGTCCCACTGTTGGGCACAGGCCTCCCCAAAAATAAAAGAGAGGGTTTTTGGAGCACCGACACGACGGGAAAGAGATCAGGCCCAAGACTGACTGCTTAACGTACTCTCCGAGGCACGGGGATGGAGGATACTGCCAACTACACAACTTCGGGCAAATATGGAGAAAATCTTAGAAAAAAGATCAATGAAGACTTGCGACAATTAATAAAAAAAGTTATTACCACTCGTTATAATACATGACCTATTAGGCTAGAATTATAAGATTCATTTAAACTGTATGGGTCTTACAAAATAAGTTTTAAATCTAGTGAATTTCATTAATTTTAAACCAAGGACTAAGGTTTTTCTTATCAGGAATTGAGCAATCAATTTGTTGTCCGCGTGGCGGAACATACTCCTCGCCAAGTTCCGGACGAACACATCCATGGTGAGCCTCCTGGTGTCACGGTGGATGAAGTTATTTTTGACGTACTTCGGAGCTTCTACTACCATACGTAGGCACTTGTTCTGCTAGATCTGCAGCCTACTCGTCTGGTTCCCTAGCGGACGTAGGCGCTCTCTGTGAAATCCGAACTAGTAATAGCCGCCACCCCAGCGCTCGGTGTGATGTCAGCTGTCAACCTCAAAAATGTCAAGTCCGATTCGATTGTAAACCGATTAACAATCTGTGCGCCGTTAAATACATGAAAATGAAATAAATACGAAACGTAACTTTTTCTTTCAATCTTTATTGTTTTATGGTATCGAGATCTGGAGCTTCTAAAACTACAATCTCTTGAAAGAGCATAAAGAATGCTATTAAAGATAAGTCGTTCCTTACCTTATAGTTACAGTTAGGCAATTATTCATATACAACATATAAGATATCGAGCACAATGTGGTAATGTAACAATACTGACAAAAGGCGAACCTACAGAGTTTGTGATATTCACAAATTTAAGTGAACTTTCACAAACAATTTCCCATGTTTTCTGGGGCATTCGTTGTCGTCGTCGTCTCAACCAATGGACGTCCACTGCTGGACAAAGGTTTCTCTTAATGAATTCCAATGGGCCCGATCTTGTGCCGCTTGTATCCATCGGCTGCCAGCGACCCGCCTGATATCATCAGTCCACCTGGCGGGAGGTCTGCCGACGCTGCGTTTTCCGGTGCGAGGCCGCCACTCTAGCACCTTCAGGACCCAACGTCCATCGGTTCTGCGAACTACGTGCCCTGCCCGTTGCCACTTCAGCTTTGCAATACGGTAGGGTACGTCGGTGACTTTAGTTCTCCTATGGATCTCCTTATTTCTGATTTAATCACGTAGGGTAGGGTTGATAGCCCTCTCCATCGCCCGCTGAGTGACTCTGAGTCTTCTTACGAGCCCCATAGTTAACGGCCATGTCTCGGAACCATAAGTAATCTCTCGGGCATTGCCTCTAAAATAATACAAATTTATACAGTTATAAAAGCATTAGTGTAAATTATGTTAGGAAGTTGGCTAAAAACCATGGATTACGGTATAATACACAAAATCTCTAAGAAAACAGTAAAATGCACTGCACAAAATACATACCGATACACATACGACATACATTTACGAACAACACAAACATTATTATTTACCAAAAGGTATAAAAAAAGAGCGTAAAAAGTGTGTTATCGTTGTTTCTTATATTTATAATGTCTAACTACAACTACTATGATCGAGTGGTGAGGAATGAGTTGTGGTCAACGTTATCTACGTATGGGGTGAGCGGTTGTCTGATCCAAGCATTGAAGTCTCTCTATGAGGGTTCTAGTGCCTGTGTCAGAATAAACGGAGCGTACACGGAGTGGTTTCCTGTCGAAAGAGGTGTTCGACAGGGATGTGTTGCGTCACCATGGCTGTTCAACCTTTTCATGGATAAATGTTTGACAGATTTAAAAGAATGTATGTATGGGTTAAGAATGAATGAATTACTCATCAAATGTTTACTCTACGCTGATGATCAAGTAATACTTGCGTCATCCGCTAACGAGCTTCAGGAGATGCTAAATATTATGAATGAAGCTTTGAAAGGGAAAGGAATGAAAGTGAATGTAAACAAAACGAAAGTTATGCTTTTTGAACGAGATGAATCTATGATGAATGGCAATATTTTGATAGATGGGGAACAAGTGGAAGAGGTGAAAGAATTTGTATACTTGGGATCTAAATTTACAAAAGATGGAACATGTGAAAGTGATATCGAAAGGAGAGTGAATGCAGGGAATATGGTAAATGGTGCTCTGCATGCTTTTATGAATAGCCAGATGGTGTCTCAAAGGGCTAGACTGGCAGTGCATGCTGGAGTGTTGGTGCCAACACTTATGTATGGTAGTGAAAGTTGGGTATGGCAGAAGAATCACAAAAGTAAAATAAATGCGGTAGAGATGAGAGCGTTGAGAAGCATGAGTGGATTAAAACTGAGTGACAGAGTGAGAAATAGTGTGATAAGAGAACGTTGTGGTATAAAAGAAGACGTAGTGACTAAAATTGAAAAAGGTATGCTTAGATGGTTTGGGCATGTAGAGAGAATGAATGAAAGGAGACTGACAAATAGGATTTATGAGTCAAGAGTGAATGTGAAAGTTGGAAGGGGAAGACCAAGGCGACCGTTCCTGGACCAAATCCAGGACATTTTAAATAACAGCCAGGTCAAGAGCACTCTAAACAGACGAACTTGTATGAAAAGTTTAATGAGAATGAAAGAAGCGAAGGAAATATGCAAGGATCGTGGCCATTGGAAGGATGTTGTCTCTGCTTACCCCTGTGGGAATGAGGCGTGATGCTATGTATGTAACTACAACAATAATACTAAATGCTACAAAAGCATCAGGCCCTTTGGTCTGGTGGCCTGAAGCACAGATTTAATCTAGTTCAGGCACCAGTCCCCACATTATAAACTGCACTGTATTGTAATATGAAGATAATAAATAAATAATTCATTCATTCATATCTTATATCTTCTTCTCAAGTTCCATTCGCTTAGTCCAATTATACTTTCGTAACGTATAAAAACACGTTTATCTCTCACTCTACAGACTGTTAAAGAAGTCTAGTTTTAAAATAGTGCACAATTCACACGAAATGCAACTTAAACAAATATTTGTGTTCAGCGAAAAGCCAATTCAACACAGAAAAACAACCGCATGCAGTAGTTATACGCAGTGGCGACCGCAAAAGCTGCGTTACAGCGGACAATTGTTTAGCGGTCGGGCCTGGCCAGTTGCCGAGGGCTATAGATTTTTAGAATCCGGTTTTAATTGCTCTTTCTACTCTACAACACGCAAATATACTTTTGGCTATTTCATAAATAAACTGCCTTATTTCTATTCAGTGAATTACCATGTTAATATCACTTGAGTCAATGCCCAGTAAACGTTCACACAGGTATGTAGTGAAAGAATCGTCGTTTGTAATGACTAAGGAACCATAGTTGAGGTTTGTAGTAGAAGAATCGTCATTTATAGTGACTAAGGAACGATAGTTGAGGGTTGTAGTGAAAGAATCGTTGTTTGTAATGACTAAGGAACGATAGTTGAGGGTTGTAGTGAAAGAATCGTTGTTTGTAGTGACTAGCTGAACTTGGGATTTCTAGTGGAAGAATATTTGTTTGAATTAACTAAAGAAGAGTATTTAAGGTTTGTACTGGAAGATACTCCATGTGTAGTGCTTAAGAAATGTTTGTATTGGAAAATCGTCGTTCGTAGTGACGGAGGAGCGGTTGTTTAAGTTTGTAGAAAAAAGATCTTTGTTTGAAGTAAATAAAAAAGAGTAAGGTTTGTACTGGAAGATACTCCATGTGTAGTACATATGAAACTTCGCAGATGTTTGTATTAGAAATTGTCGCTTGTGGTGACTAAACAACAGTAGTTGAGGTTTGTAGTAAGAGAATCATCGTTCGTATTGAACAAGAAAGGTTCAAGTGTGCTTTTAGTGGAAAAAGTTTCGTTTACAGTACCTTAGGGCTGGTAGTTGAGGCTTGTACTGCAAGAATTTTCTTTAATAGTGATTAAGAAACGTACGGAGAGGTTTTAGTGGAAGAATCTTTGTTTGAAGTGACTAATAAATGGTAGATTAGATTTCTAGTGGGAGAATCGTCACTTGTATTGACCAAGAAAGGTTCAAGTGTATTTTAGTGGAAAAAATTCGTTTACAGTGCCTAAGGGCCTGTTGTTGAGGTTTGTACTTGAAAATATTTCATGTGTATCACTACACAAGAAGAAGAAGAAACGTAAACAGAGGTTTGTGGTTGAAGAATCTTTGTTTGAAGTGACTAAGGAACGGTAGTTGGTGATTTTTATAAAAGAATCTTCGTGGTGATAGACTAAGACACGTTCACAGAGGTTTGTGGTGAAACAATCTTTATTTGTAGAGGCCAATGAACGGTAGTTGAGTATTGCAATGAAGGAAGCTTCGTTTGTAGTGACTAAGAAATAAACACAGATGTTTGTAGTGGAAGAATCGTCGTTTGTAGTTAGTGTAGTGAACCAGAAGATCATCAGAAACTTTCCTTTAGACAATATTTTATAAACAATAATATACAGGTACCACCTTTGACTATTGATGTAAAAGTGTTTCTAAGTTTAATATGACCAATTATTTATTATATTTCTCATGTACAATAAAGAGCTTATATATTAATATTGTAAAAAGTAATCGCTTGACGATGCTCGAAGGAACGTCACGTCGTCGTCATTCTGTGCCCATTTATATAAACATTAATTAACCGTAACTTACCTGAAAGTGAGAGTTAATCGTTATACTAGTACGAAGTTGAACATATTATTTAACACCTGAATCCTTTTTTATTTCTTTAATAGATTCAATCGTGAAAATAGGATCATCTGAAAATAAATTGTTAAGGGCGCCTCCCTCCAGCGTTAACGGGCCATCGGGCAATTCATTAAGACTGTCGAGGTCGAGACACAACCTTTTTTTACACTAAAAAATACACTTGAAGACAAAAATAGTGACAAGTTTTATAAATATATATACATATATTGTTTTCGATTAAGGTAAGGTAAGTAGCAGCCCATTAACGTCCCACTGCTGGGCACAGGCCTCCTCGCTCATATGAGAGACGGTTTTTAGAGCATAGACCCACCACGCTGCTCCACTGCGAATTGGCAGGCATCACAAGTGTACTCTCTATTCCTTAACTCTCATTTCCTCAACTCTCGTGACGGCAATCCGGCACGACCGGAGAGAGAGATCAGGCTCAGGACCAACGGCTTAACGTGCTTAACGGCTTTTCGATTAAATTATTTCAAATTTTACTTGGCCGCAGGTCTTTTCTTGGAAGGTGATATCTAGCCACGACCGAAACCTCGACATTAAATTAATACCTTAGAAAATGAAGAAGCACTTCTGAAAACGAAGCATGTAAATGTACTATCGATTATGTTTATAACACTAACGAATAGGCATCACTTTATTATATCTACGAAACTAAAATCGAAAAAAAGATGCGAGTAGTGGGCGAAATCATTTTGGCCATACCTGCTCACCAAACGCCTATTCCACGGCTGTTACGCGACATGCGATAGATGTTTGTAAAAATCCGAGGCAAGAGAAAAAGTGTCACTTTAAACTTGCGTGACTTTAAGAAACTACGATGCCAATTAAATAGCTGATGCGAGCTTTGGATGCCGCTTTATTGGCTTTGGCTGTGTTCCAAATTCTTATTTCCTTCCCCTACTCCACGTGATATGCGATAGATGGACAAAATAGTCACGGTGATTGAAGAAAAGTTTTATTTCCAAATTGTCTAGCTTCATGAGTTCACGATGCAAATGAAACATTTGATGCAAGGCATTGGGGTTAACATTTTGGCCTTGGCTGCCTTACCCACACTCCACGGCTGTAATCCGACATGCGATAGATTGACGGAAGAATAAGAGCCGATGGGAAAATTTTTATTTTCAAAACTGTGTGGTTTCATGAATCCACGATGCAAATGAAACAGTTGATGCGAGCCATGTACGTCACCTTATTTCCCTTGTTTTACCGAGCGCCTACCACTCTGTAATGCATAAAGTAATAGATAGACAGAAAAATAAGAGGCGATGGAAAAATGTTTCTTTTTAAAATTGGTTGGTTTTGTAAAATCATAGTGCAAGTTATTGGTGTTGTAATATTGGCCTAGGCCACGACCGTAATCCTACATGCGATAGATGAACGGAAAAATAACACACGAAAAAAGTTTCGCTTTAAAAGCATTTATACTTCACCTGTCTTTTTCTACACTAGTTAACGGTAAAGCTCTCGGTGTAACAGACGTTGACAGACAGACATGTTCCACGCTATATATAGATAGTTCAGAGGTTAATAGGCGATCAGTCGGGTATTCTGCTTTTTAACATAAACGCCTTTACGTCTTTAGTGAGAGCGATTTTATCTTTATTGTAAATGATTCGGTTCGGTTTTTATGACTACGATCACATTATGGCGACCTATTAGCGCAGCGGTAACAGTATATATCTTGTTTGACAAAAGTCCTACGTTTAATTTTATTAAGGCAAGAACCTATAGATATAGGTCAGGAGTGTGGGGCTCGACGAGGGAAGAGACCTCGCACTACCCACTAAAACGCACCGTAACCTTCTTCATCTATGAGTGAAGTGTTCAAAGTGAGGGGAGCATCCACTGCATTCTCCCTCTCTCGCTCGTGGGCCTCTTTAAGCGAGACTACAGTGCCGCAGAAGAAAGACACTACTGCACACATCCTCTCATTAAAGAGAATCGCATCTGTAATGCTCCCCAGCGAGAGATCACCGCAGATAAGCCCTACCAGGAGGTGACGCTGAAGTCCCCAGGCTGCACCACACTGTTGGCAAGCGGTTGACTCCTCCCGGCCAATTCGATGCCGGGACTTTCCTAAGCATGCCCGGTCAGAACCTGTATCAATCTGTAGGAGAGCAGCCCCTGCTCTCTGGAAAGCCATTGTACCAGATGAAGTCGGATCGCTATCGATACTTTTATATACAAACCCCGACGCAAGTGTCTTGAATGGGAGTCTCGAATAGGGAGGATGCTTAGCAATATAAAGAATAAAGACAAAAGAGTCATTGAACACAAAGAAAAATAAATTAATAGTAATTACTATTGCTATATAAATAACTGGTCGCTGACTATGGTCCTCATGCTGAAGCTCAGAGTCACTCAGCGTGCGATGGAGAGGGCTATGCTCGGAGTTTCTCTACGTGATCGAATCAGAAATGAAGAGATCCGAAGTAGAACCAGAGTCACCGATATAGTCCTACGAATCGGGAATCTCAAGTGGCAATGGGCGGGGCACATAGGCCGAAGGACCAATGGATGTCGGGGACCGAAGGTGCTGGAGTGACGACCCCGCATCGGACGGCGTAAGCAGACCCTCCACAAGCTGGACCGATAATATAAAGAGGGTCGCCGGTAGCCGCTGGACCCAGGCGGCGCAAGATCAGGCCTTGTGGACGTCATTTCGTGACACCTATGTCCAGCAGTGGACGTCCATCGATTGAAGCGACGACGATGATATAAATAATAAATGGAAATAACAGAAACAAAGCTACACATTATGCACTGCCCTCTTCGTCCTGAGACGCCAGAGGATCAGGTTTCGGATTCCTCTCTGGTGCCTTGGATGAATGCCCTATTCCCTTACAGATACCCGGCTTATGGTAAGCTAAAAATACATTTTGACTCGAATACGTCTTTAAAATGACACCTATATGAAGGCAATAAATAAACGGATGATAACAAAATCGGGGGATAGAATTCGGTGTTGTAGCTACATATCTATCTCCTCCATCCGAAATTCAATTATACCACTGCATAGCTAAAGGATCAAAGAATTTATACGTTAAGAATGGACTGTAATGGATATTTTTCCAGACGTATTCACGTACAACAAATGGCTGTGTCCAGGACACAGGCACACCATTTTATTTTGCATGTTTGTTGGTATAGTAACTGAAACCTCTGAGGCTTACGCCGCTTATTAAATCTCTGATATCTCAAAGGATATCCATTTAACTGACATACTGTTAAGAGCAATTTTGATCTACATGAAATATACAAAGTATGTAATGTATTTAATTGGAAAAGGAATTAATAATATTGGAATAACACATACCTTTTTTGTTATATGTAAAAGATAAAAATGGTTATTGTAGATTATCCTTTAGAGATAAATGTATACCACTGCGGTTTTTTTATCGTTGTTTTTAAGATATACAATTCCATAGTACATAAATTTGTTTGATCTCGTAAAGTTTAGCCAGGGTTAGCGATTAAGGCACATAGTAATATGGTTTTAACGACATTACATTACAAATTATTGAATTTCTTAACTTTTCTGTACTATTATATATATAAATTATACATGTAAACCTTCCTCTTGAATCAGTCTATCTATTGCTTAAAACTGCATTAGAATCCGTTGAATAGCTTAAAAGATCTAACCCAACAAACAGCGGAAACCACTTCATTTTATACTATGTAAAGATATCTTTAGTTGTTAATGTTTCAAAGTCGAATTCGCGTGTACAAGCTAGTTAACTTCGTAAAGAGAAAATTTTCTGTAATTTCATCGCAAATAAGGTTTCTCACAGTACCAGTTCAAATAAAGGGCACGATCAACGCCCAGCAATAAACCAAGAGATCCCTAGAGAAATATTGCATTCGCAACGAGCTAATAAGAGAGAAATTACAAAGGACTAGATAAGTGGGAATCGGATTAACATGGACAGGGTTCCGCTGAGTGTTAATAAGTTTACTTTCTAAGATTTTCACGGAATTTTCGTCGCTTTAAATATATATGTTAGTCTCTCTAAGACTCGAGATCGGCTAGATTAATAGGCTAGAATTATTTGTGGAAGTCCAGGGGAGGTTTTTCCAACTATTTATGCCTGTCAAATATTATATGGATTGAAAACTGGTGAAATTTTTTTCGTTTTGTAAATAATATATCGTTACACGCGCGTTTGTTGTCTTCCGTTAAGACGCGCGGGCTTCCGGCGGAAGACGATGATAAGAGAAGAGGAAGGAGAGGGGTAGTGGGTAGTTAAAAAGAGTTGCGTGGCCGGACGGGGCTTGTCTGTTGTTATCTGCTGAAGTGTGTCTGTTTCAGTCGTCTGTTATTCTGTCTGTCTCTGTCTGTCTGGCTCTTTGAGTGTTTAAATTATCTTCGTCTTAACAATATGTCAGAGAATAAGAGCATAAGGAGGAAGAGTATAAAGCATAGGGGCGTGGGTTCTCCGCCGACATCGTCGTTAATGGCATCCATAATTTCCATTTCCATACTGAGGGCATTGATGGGTAATGTTGGTGCAATCAAACACATAATAGCTAGGAACGCGATAGTTTCAAAAGTCGACCGCACCGGCGGGCCGTCACCCGAGAAGTACCGAGAGACTGCCGCTTATTGACTCTGCCCCACGCCGATAGACAGATGGCGCCAGCGTTCCACAGACTATTGCACTCCGACATATATTAGTTTGTTTTTCCTTTGTTTTGGACATTTGATGTTGACAACGGACATTTTTAATCGTAACTATAATACTTGACGAATTTTAACGGGAATCTAGGCGTAAAGGTCGTGTTTTTTTGATGACGAATTCATTTTGTTCCGGTTAAGTTTTGATCACATTTTTTACTAAAATTGAGACATTCTGCAATTATGTTTCAGCTTAAATATTAATTGATTTTGAGGCGGATCGGATTAGCTTGTTTGTCCACAGAATTGTAATATATACATCTTTTTTAATTTTCTAGTGAAGAAAAAAGGCAATGTATGTATATGTGTAGTAAAAGTTACGCATTTCTTTTTTTTTTTCTACGGGTGATTTATTGAGAAGTTTTTTGTTTTCATTTCGGATCCCTAGACGGAGGGCATAAAAGACATGACGATGGACAGAAATCTCATCGCAATTGTTGGATAAGCTAATTTGTATTCAGAAATTATTATTTGTCTCGACTTATTTAGCGTTTAAATAGAGTTTTTGTTTATTTATTACTAACAAGTCGCCTCGACTTCGCTTGCAGAGTTTCTGATGTAAAACATCCTTGTTATCATCATTCGTAGGCGCTTGTTCTGCTGGGTCTGCGCTCATGCTGCATTAAAATCAATCCGAATTTCCTCTCAACTTTGTTGAGGTATACAGGCCTCGGTGTAATTGCCCGAGCAATTTCTCCGGCATCAGTGATCCTATAGTCTGTGTACGTTAATTTAAACGGGCTGGTTTCAACGAAAGCAGTTAACAGGTCTACCCAGGTCGATACAATATATTGTCTGATTCGGGTGTCGCAATTGCTACCAAGTCGTTTTAGGCGTCATCGCCTACCTTAGGATTTGGTGACAGCAGGAGCTCACGAGGCAGGATATGTACTTGCCACTTTTGGGTACTGGCTGGTAATTTCAAGGAGGAATGTGTGCGGGGATTTGACTAGGTGGTGAAACATGATTTTCATCGTGTCCGGAAGAATACCTTCTCGGAGGGAGTTTTGGTGTCATGATGAATGTCGTCATTTCTGACTCACCTCAAAGCTCCTACTATCATCATACGAAGGCATTAGTTATACATACTGGGTCTGCACCTATACTGCATTAAAATCAATTTGGAGTCTCCTCTTTGTTGAGGTATTCATGCCTTAAGGTATTCATTGCCCGGGCACGCTCTAAGGCTTTTCGGGTCCATACAGGTCAGTCGACAATGTACTGGATATTGCCCAGTTCGAGTCCCACCGCTGCCACCACGTCATCTTGGCACATGGAAAGTGGTGACTCTTTCTATGTTTACCGTTCCAGGGAAAGTGTTTTTAGACCATAGATCCACCACGCTGTTCCATTACGTATTGGCTAGTATAGTACCTGCTGCCTCATTGGTCTAGTGGTTAGCATGTTCGACTAAAGACATGAGGTCCTGGGTTCGAGTCCTGGGTCGGGTCAATTCAAATATCAATATTGAGTTTTCTATTAAATTTTCTCATTATTTGCCCGAAGTTGAGAAGTTAGCGGTGTGATCCACCCCCGTGCCTCGGAGAGCACGTTAAGCCGTCGGTCCTGCGCCTGATCTCTCTCCGGTCGTGTCGGATTACCGTCGGACTATGAGAATGAAGGAATAGAGAGTGCACTTGTGTATTATGCCTGCCAATCCGCAGTGGAGCAGCGTGGTGGGTCTATGCTCTAAAAACCCTCGCTCCTTGGAGTGAGGAGGCCTGTGCTCAGCAGTGGGACGTTACAAGGGCTGCTACTTACTTAGTATAGTACAGTGTACGAACAAAGATAAGAGCATCGCCTATTCGCAATTTCGGATGGATACTGAGAATTTATTAAGAGAAAACTTGAGGCTTGAATCCAGGAATTCATGTCTGTAGTCGAAAGAGCTTACCACTAGGACAATGAGGCAGTCGCTCTTGGGTGGTGGCTGACAATTCGGTTAAGATTTATGTCCGTGGAGTTCTTCGCATAGCGAAACTTTGGTGTCACGGTGATTGTCGTCGTTTCTGGCGTACTTCAGAGCTTCTAATACCGTACGTAGGCATTTGTTTTACTGGGCCTGCAGGCATTAAAACCAAGCGAACATCCAACTTACATTTAGCAATAGCTGGGGCGGTAGTTGAAGTTCCACATTAAAGTGTACGCAAATGAAGGCGGCCGGGTTAGCTAGTTGATTGAAATAAAATGCATTCTAAATAGCTTTACCATCACGTGTAGTTTGTGCTTGTAAACAAAGTAATTCGCATAAATTGATTGCAATAAAAAACACGTTTTCGATATAAACAGGTTTCAAAAATATTAATAAGTTGTGTACATCTATGAATAGCTGTACTCTGCAGAGAATTTGCTGGGTAAGTAGCAGCCCATTAACGTTCCCCTGTTGGGCACGGGTCACTCGTATGAGAGAGGGCTTTTAGAGTATAGACCCACCACGCTGCTCCAATGCGACATAGTATACAATGTGACGGGAATCCGACGCGAGCGAAGTGAGATCAGGATCAGGACTGACAGCATAACGTGTTAAACAAGACACACTTCACAACTTCAGACAGATACTGAGAATTTCTTAACAGAAACCTCAATATCCATTTTTGAATTGGCCTGATTCGGTACCTAGCCACGGCTTAAGCCTCGCACCATTTGAGATTCAGAAAAATTAGAATGTAAGGTAAGTAGCAGTTCATAATCATCCCACTGCTGGACACAGGCCTATACATTCTTAGGAAAGAAGGTTTTTAGAGCATAGACCCACCACGCTGCTCCACTGCGAATTGGTGGGCATATTGCAAGTGTATGCAAATTAGATGTAATCACACCCAGGACGTCAACTAGCGAGGTATTCGCACCATTGGGCTTACAAGGCCATCGAGTAGAGTATAAGTACGAAATATTTTCCAGCGAAGCCTATTTTGTAAGTTGATTTATTCTCCAGCGTCTTCTAAACTGGAACAGCGTTTTGCAGCATAAGTGCTCTCACACTTATTAAGTGACCTAAATTTTCTCCGCCATTGGCACCAAACTAAACACTTGAAATTATTATATGTAGTTTCTGAACGGCTCGTTTTGTACTGTTAACTTTATTATTTCGGACCTTTACAATAAAGTTACCGGTTAGTTTAAGAAACTGTATCCAAGCTTTTAAAAATCGGGTTTTTTAGTTCATCAATGTTTGAATGAAATAAAGATTTTTTTTTATTGCTGACAGTTTAGCGCTTGACTGTGATCTCATCTGATGGTAATTGATGATAAAGTCTAAGATGGAAGCGCGTTAAACTGGTAAGAGGCGATATACCCCATATAGTTTCTACACAGCATCGTACCGGAACACAAATCTCTTTGTTTTGGCGGTAAGCCTCCCTCCAGTCCAGACTCAGACAAATTAGAAAATACAATTTCCTAAATTCCCAGATCGAACCCAGAACCTCAGCTAGCAAAACGAATACTCGCACTACTGCGCCAGCGTGGTCATCAATATCAATTTGAAGTAATATATTTGAACTTTACAAATTTAAGTTAATGAAAATGATTGAAATAATTCTGAATATTGAAAGCTGACAAGTTATGCTATACCGAGACGATACAAGCAATAAATTAATGTATTTTTCTCTTAAAACTTATTTTCATAAAATAAACATTATCATAAATTACGAATTATTTGAACGTGTAACAGAATATTCCATAGCGTATGACAAATTTTCAATGTATTATTTGTCGGAGTGTAATAGTCTGTGGAACAGTGGCCCCGTCTGTGTATCGGCGTGGGGCAGAGTCAATAAATGGCAGTCCAGCCCGTCTCTCGGCAGTTCTCGAGTGGCGGTCGACCGGAGTGGTACACTATTGAAACTGTCGCGTTCCTAGCTGTTATTGTTAATGAGTTTGTGTAAATTGATATCGGGAACATTAAGTGATTGAGCATTAAAATCCGAGTTAGTGTAACGCCCACAGAATAAGAAATTAAATAATGGATCCCATTAACTTTGTCGGCGGAAAACCCTACGCCCCTGTGCTTTATGCTTGTCCGTTCACTTTTATTCTCCGACATATATTTAAAATTTGTCAGCCAATATGCTGACCACTCATTTGGGATGCTTGAATTTTTAGTCAGTCTGTTGATCTGATTATTCAGATTATTTTAATAAACCAAACATGGTTATATATTATTAAATATATATTATTTATTAAATTGAATTATCAAAATTTATTAAAATTACTTCGGATATTCCTTAGTGGCTGACAAATTTTGCAATTTACACGATCACGTATCTACCTCTGATTCAGTTCTAATTTTGAGTTAGTCTGATGATCTGAAAAGGTATTTCAATGAATCAGATATGGTTTTACATTATGATATATTTAAATTCATAAAACTGAGCTATCAAAAATGATTGAAACAATTCTGAATATTCGCTAGAGGCTAACAAACTTTGAATTATAATAAACATTGGTCTGGTTCGGAAAGTTGATTCTACGTAGAAGAGGCAAGAAATACAGGTTGTTTTCTTTTAAAACCTATTTGAATAAAATAAACATTATTGTAAAATACGAAATATTTGAATCCTTTGAAGTTTTGCATTAAAAATGTTACAGAAAGGCATCTGACAAATTTTGAATATAACCTCGTGTGTTATATTTAAAATTTGTCACCATTAATCTACAACTGATTCGGAATGACCGAATTTTGTGTCAATCTCATGATCACAATAACTATTATATATAATATTCATTAATAATTTGCCGCATTCAAAGAAATTATAACGAAACTTACTCTGACGTCGATACTTTCCATGGCAACAAACTAAAATTTAAAAAAATTAATGAATTTAAATAGTGAGAAGGTAGCTTATATTTGACTCCAGACACACTCTCTCTCTCTCTCTCTCTCTCTCTCTCTCTCTCTCTCTCTCTCTCTCTCTCTCACACACACACACACACACACACACACACACATTTCATAGACAGACTCACACCCACGCGCAATCTCTCTGGCGCTTACTAGTCCATTAAATAAATGTAAAATCCGTAATTGGCCTTAAGTTAATTTAATTGGATTATATGTTAGTTTTAAGAGGGCTGTGGATTTTGTAAAATAAATTAATATTAGGCCTTAAAATTATTATTTCCTTTCACATTCGACCATACAATATTCGTGTGCAAAATATTTCGCCAACGACATGTAGACAGGGAGAGACGTATAGATTTTAGTTGGTATAATATGAATACCGCAATTAAATTTTCATTACTCAAAAATAGTCAGAATTTTTAATACTATATTTATTATATATGTTAGTACACGTAAGGAGGTGAAAAATTCTACATATTATACTTTAAAAAGTAAAGAGAAACTATTTTACAAATTAATCTTATTAACTCTAATAAAACTACATAGAAACTTACTGAAAGGACTAAATACAAGCATTAAGTAAACTCTCAATATTAACGGGACGAGGAATAAATTACATCATACAATCACATTACATAAAGTCAGGTTAATTAATTACAACAATTAAAAAAAAATACAATATTATTATAAAACGTCAAAATTTTTATATGTCAAATTAGGTACTTATTTTCATGTCACTTTGTCCGTTAGGTATTCCTTTTTTATTTAATTGAAATTTGTGCAGTTTATGTTTGAATTGTGGTGTATTGGGTAAAAGTTTAAATAAACCAAATTGGTTATATATTATTAAATATATCAATTGTAAAAAAAAATAAAAAATCATCAGAGCGTTAAAATGGAAATAGGCAGGTATGCAGACTAATTGACTCAAGATGGACTAAGAAAGTGACAGAATGGATTCCCAGAGACAAAAAAAGAAAAAGAGGGCGACAAAAGAAAAGATGGAGAGATATCTTTAGGGAAAGAGTAGGTCCAGACTGGATGCGCCAAGCCAGAGATAGAGCTAACTGGAAGAATTTGGGGGAGACCTACGCCGAAGAGGCGACTTTTACGCCAGACTAATTTGACTAAATATAAATGACTACTTGACTAAATAAATTAGGAATATAATTATTGACATTAAAATTTAAAAATACCAGGATAACCAGGACAAAAAAAGACACAATTTGCAAGATTACTGTTTATTTAATTATACTATAAATTGAAATGGAGACATTTTATAACTTGACTTGACTTGAGTGAATAAAAGCTTTTATTATTATTTATTATTATTATTATTATTATTATATCAATTGTATAAAAGTAAGCTATCAAAAATGATTAAAATAATTCTGAATATTCCCTGATGGCTGACAAATTTTGAATTTTACATAAGCATAGATAACGCATTGCGACGTATATCATCCCGCGGTTGTACCATGCGCAAACAGCAGACGTTTGTACGCGACGACGGAGGACGGACGGCCGCCTCGTTATACGAGAATACAACGTAAAATCGTATTCATCACTTGTAGTTATCGTGCAGTTAAAAAAATATATATTAACAGTGAATTTTAACCAGTTTTGTGGTCTGTGTGTATGTGATTTTGTGGAGGATTTGACCGTTGATTTATCGGAGCATCTAACACTTTAAGGTGAGTTAACGTATTATTAAAGCTTTATTGACTCGCTAAGAGGGTGTTAATTACTTTTACATGTGTAAACAGATTTCTTTTATAAAGATATCGATATATAAAACAATTCTATTATTGTTTAATTTAACTTATACAACATATCGTCGTTTTAATCGTCTATACTTTTCTTTAGAGACAAGTGTTAATAACAAAACATAACCTAATTTATTGTTTTTAACAAAAACAAAATGTCGGACGTAGCTTTTTTATCGTATTAAAATAAAAAAAAAACATCGAAATCTTTTAATTATGAATGGTATAAAGAAAAATGCTTAATGAATTGACATTTTTATTAAATATTATCTGTTATAATAAATTCGTTAACATAATTAATATAAGTAAAAGAATCTTTGCTAATACTTTTTATAAAACTAGTAATAGGTATCTGTCAGTTATTATAAACTAAACTTTTGAATTAAATATAGTTAGGACACATATGTATTTATTATTATATTACGAATTATTAGTTATTACTTTTAATAAAAACTTTATAACAAGTAATACGCGAAATTAGTCAAATTACCGCCAATTATCACGACATTTACGTAGCTACAAATATTAATCATATTAAATTACTCTTTTCATATTTGTTGTATAAACAAAAAATAAATAAATACGAAAGAGATAAACGAAACATTGCAATAGAGTATTTTATAATATATGTATTTTATCGTGAATAATGTCAAAACATTTACAATTTTCAATGTAACTGTGACAAGTACGACATGTTGGCGTTTCTTGAGTTAGTTTATGTTTTTTATATAAAATTTGGTAGACTAAATTAAGGCAAGAAACATGTAATATGTAGATCAAGTATTTCTTATATAAAGCAATCAATAATCTCTGCAGTAAATATTAAGAACAGTGAAAAAAATCTTTGTAAATATGTTCGAGAAACGTACTTTCGTATAAACGCCACCATAGCTGTGGATATGACTATTTTTAAGGTTAGGTTAGTTTATAAAGTGAAATTCTAGTAGCATAAATAAGGATTTTATAGCTCAAAATTCTCCTGTAGACCTCATTTTAAAGAATTAAACGTGTATTAGATTTGATAATAATTTAGTAACACCCTATATAATGATGATGACAAAAAATAACGTAAACCCGACTGAGTTTGTTGTGGGCTCTTCTCAAATCACGGTGCGAAGGAACCCTCGTAACTTTAGATTGTAAGTCGTTCTTTAGTATTATCATAAAAATGCTGTAATAGACCTACTTGAATAGACATTTTGCCTTTGACTTTATACAAGAATACATGAAAGAGACTATCACATCACGTTATAGCTGCTAAAATTTATAATAATTAACCTCACGCTCGAAAAGAAATTAATAACATTAATACATGTTGATATTTAGGTGGAAATAAATAGTTTAGTAGTATTGGTTTTCACAAAAGGGTCAAAAAGCGAACAAAACAATTGAAGACTTTTGACACAGGAAAAACTTTAAATATAAATGCGTTCTTATATGCTAACATATATTAACAAAAATGGAAAAAAATATCTAAAAGTTATTACTACATCAATGATTATTAAAATAAAGTCAAAATAAATGAGATTATTCTCTTTTACGTATGTACGTACAGGACACAGTTTTGTTATGTTTCATCCTAAATATGTTATGTTTAATAATTTTATATATATTTGAAAATTATATTGAATTTATTTTAGAAAACACGTTGTACGCATGTAAAAATATAGATTCTTTTAATAAAAAGATTGAATGTAACTCATATAACTTACGAAACAAAAACAAACTTGTTGTAAATTCTAGTAGGCTGCATAAGATTAACAACTCATTTAAGGGTAACTGTATACGTTTCTATAATAAACTCCCACAAGACGTTCTAAAGATGTCAATTAATAAATTCAAAGTCTTTATCAAAAAAAACTTGATAGAAAAATCGTTTTACAAGTTAGTTGCAAGATTACTTAGACGATAGAAATGCGTAACGGATCGCTCTTATTTGAATTGAACAAAACAACACAAATACTCGACTGAGTTTGTTGTGGGCTCTTCTCAGGACAGGGCGCGAAGGAACCCTCGTAACTTTAGATTTAATGTTGTTCTTTAATACCATCATCAGACGTACATTATAATTATTGTGTGGGAGAAAAATCATATCTGATGATACTAAAGTGCTGTAATAGGTCTATTTGAGTTAAGATATTTTGAATTTCAATGTACGTGAATTTTCAGAAATGTAAATATCTTCATGTATTATTCATGTAATTATAATTATCTTCGGACTGCCTCATTGGTCTAGTGGTTAGCATGTTCGACTACAGACATGAGGTCCTGGGTTCGAGTCCCGGGTCGGGCCAGTTCGAAATCGATATTGAGTTTTCTATTAAGATTTTCTCAATATTTGCCCGAAGTTGGGAAGTTGGCGGTGTGATTCACCCCCGTGCCTCGGAGAGCACGTTAAGCCGTCGGTCCTGCGCC
>JACTOM010000239.1:94901-106604 GCA_015832385.1 Elymnias hypermnestra
CACCATACTGTGGCAGAATGCTCGGCGTGGGCATCACAGCGGCATCTCTTGGTGTCGTTGATTGGCGGAGACCTCTCGCTAACTAGCATTGCCCGCGCAATGGTCGCTAGCGAAGCAGGGTGGACAGCCGTCGCCTCCTTTTGCGAAAATGTTATCGCACTAAAGGAGGCGCATGAGAGGGAGCGGGAGGTTGCTCCTGATGCCCCTGCTATACGTCGCCGAAGGTTGGGCGGCAGACGGCGTGGATTTGCGCGCCTCGTCCCACAGCCTTGATTCGGGTTTTGTTTTCGAATGAGTCTTGATTCGGCTTCATCCGGGACACCATATTGGATTGCGCAAGCGAGCCGCTGGTGTCCCACATTAGGATGACGTGGGACCGCCAGGTTTTAGTGGGTATTCTGTCTCATCAGTGAGTCCCACACTCCCGACTCTTACTAAGTTGGGGTGCGTAAAAGCATTTCCCAGCGAAAAAAAAAATAGGATAAATTACGTTTACGATTCTCTGGTTCTCCACTAACGGATATGAAGGATTTTCTGGCTTGCCAACGAGTCCCTCACTCCCGATAAGATATTAGATCTAACTGGCATAAAAAAAGGAGGAGGAAATATGTTGTGGGATTGTATCCAATGAAACTTTTATTGTAATCTTTGCACATATTGACGTGTTATAAATCGCTCGTTGCGGGTTGCAAGTGTCATAAGCATGGATCAATGTTGCATTTATCTTGAGCGATAGAGAGGCTCGATCGGCCTAATGACATTGTTTATCACAACAACAATTTTTCATTATGTGTTCTTATGACGTTATCACGTATAATTACTTTCCGTAAACTGCACAGATTCGATACCCGCAGGGCAAAGTTAGGAAATCATTTTATCAAATTTGTTTAGGGTTGGACTAGTAGGAGGCTTGGGCCGAAGTAAGTAATCATCTTATCAGCAAAGATGTGTCACTAAATATGAAATTAGTGGCTACTAAGTTTAGCCGTAATGAAAAGTAATTCCGAGTTTATACTTACGATATAATAAGAAATACAAAGAAAATTGTTATAGATTCTATTAAGCTACATAAATTAACTTATTGAAGGGTAACCGATATAGAAACACATAGTTTCTACAACAAACTGCTAGAAGACGTGCTAAAGATGTCTCTTAATAAATTTTAAAACGTTCTGGTATAAAAGAAGACGTAATGTCTAAAATTGAGAAAGGTATGATAGTTTGGGCACGTAGAGAGAATGAATGAAAGGAGACTAACAAAAAGGATATATTAGTCAAGAGTGAATGGGATAGTTGGAAGGGGAAGACCAAGGCGAACGTTCCTGGACCGAATTCAGGACCTTTTAAATGAAGGCCAGGTCAAGAGTACTCTAAACCGATGAACTCGTATAGGAGGTTGAATGAGAAGGACTTGGTCCCTGCCTACCCCGAAGGGAATGAGGCGTGAAGTTAAATGTTAGGTAGTATATGTTGTATACTTATTTTTCAATTCTTTAAGTTTAAGACTAGATTTACTTTATCGTAACCGTATGAATAGTTTTAAAATATTGTAGTTCAGTTAGTATATAGGAATATATTGTAGTTTACCTCCAAAGATGCGCAAATATGAGACCCTTGCCTTAAGAATACATATTTGTGCCTTTTATAAGTATCGATGACCAAAGAGGTAACGCTGCCAGTAACAGCATAAGGGGAAACACCATATTTTAGAGTGAAGAAGGGTCACAAATCATTTGTCGGGTTGAGCATACACATTTTAATAAGATACCCGAATCACTTCTCAGTCTGCCTCCACATAGATTTAAGAAACATGTTAAAAACGTCCTATTACAAAATGTTGAAGATTATTTAAGCGAGAAAGATGTATGGATTTGATTCCAGTTGCACATGAAAGCTTAACACATTGTAACATACAAAAACTATGTTTAAAGTAGTAACCGTTGAGTTTCTTGCCGGTTTCTTCTCAGCAGAATCAACTTTCCTAACCGGTGGTAGATTTTTTTACCAACAGACAGACTATTGACGATTCAAAAGAGCTTTCCATTTGCCTCTGATGGCGTTTTAATTACTTTTATTTTTGTTTTTATGTTAATGTTAAGTTTATATGTAATAGTATGACATACAACATTAATTTATTGTATTTAGAATAGAGCAATTTGTTCGCTCTCACGCTTTTTTATCGTCAAAGTATTCCTCCAAATAATAGTACGATTTTTTGATTAATTTTTATTAAAGGGATGGAATTTATTAAGTGACATCTCTAGAAAGTCTTCTGGCAGTTTGTTAACTTTATTATTATTGCTGTAATAAATATAATAAACAAAAAATAGCATATCCTGTGACTGTATATCATGCATCGGAATTCCTTTAATGCACTCATTACGTATGTTATCAACGTAGGTACACTAGACGCATATATATACATAAACTTGATATAGTACTGCTGTTTGTATATCATTACAGTAATCAGCACGTTGTAGAAACACGAGGAATTTCTATTCTTATCTAATTTATTCTAATATTATAAAGTCTAGACTGTAACTCGTGCTTCCCTGTTTTATGATGTTTATATGATAATATTAAAACTAGTGATGAGATATTGTTACAGTCTATGGCATAGTTGCTGCCACAACGTAGACGCTCACTAAGAACGGGTTACACGAAAAATCGTTCAATATTTGCGCAAACTTTTACAGTTCTTATCTATTTGAAGGCTCATTTATACATTTGATGACATATTGTTACAGTTTTTGATCTTTACTTTTGACATAGTTGTTATCGCAACTTAGACGCTCATTAAAAACGGGTTACACGAAAAATCGTTCAATATTTGCGCAAACTTTTACAGATCTATCTCTTTGAAAGCTCATTAATACATTTGATGAGATATTGTTCCAGAGATTTTGGTCTTCACTTTTGAAATACTACGACAACAAGTCGTAGTGTAGACGCTTACTAATAACAGGTTACACGAATGACGGCCTCGCTGGCGCAGTGGTGCAAGTATTCGCTTTGCTAGCGGAGGTCCCGGGTTCGATCCCCGGCAGGACGAATTTAGGAAATTGTATTTTCTAATTTGTCTGAGTCTGGACTGGTGGGAGGCTTCGGCCGTGGCTAGTTACCACCCTACCAGCAAAAACGTACCGCCAAACAAAGAGATTTGTGTTCCGGTACGATGCTGTGTAGAAACCGTAAGGGGTATATCGCCTCTTAACAGATTAGCGCGCTTCCATCTTAGACTGTATCATCACTTACCATCAGGTGAGATCACAGTCAAGCGCTAATCTGTCAGCAATAAAAAAAAAATAGTTCAATATTTACAACACTATCTGACAGCTCCTTTAAAGTGTAATAGGTTTAAAGTTTTTTTCATATATAATAAGTTTATAAAGCTTGTGTTAGAAGGCGCTTTTTTTTCGCTGGGAAGTGCATTTACGCACTAACCCGACCCCGTATGTCGGGAGTGTGGGACTCTGCGAGGGAGGAGACTCTCAAAACCAATTAAAACCCAGCGGAACCATCTTCATGCGTTAGTGAGGCACCAGAGGATCAGATTGCGCATTCCTACCTGGTTTCTCGGACGAGTCCGACTGAGGATTCACGGAAGCGGGAGCAGGTGCCCAAACATGCACCGTCTAGAATCGTGTCTTCTTCGGTGCGGTGATAGGGGGGATCTTTAGCGAGACTACGGTCTCGCAGAAGAAAGCCATTCCCGCCCAACACCTCTTATTGGAGAGCGTCGCGCCTACAATGGTCCGCAGCGAAAGATTTCCGGCTATCAGTGCCACCAAGATGTGACGCTCAGGTCCCCAGCTGCGCATTCTACCACTGTTTGATGTACTGAGTCAATAGCTGCACCACACTCATGGCAGTTAGGCGATTCCTCTCTGCCGATTTGGTGCAAGAACTTTCCGAGACAACCATGCCCGGTAATTTTAATGAGTAGTACTTTTTTAATATAATTGCCATTCCGCAGTGGAGTATCGTGGTGAGTGTTTACTCTGTCAAACTTGTCTCCTTTAACTGAGAAGGCATGTGCCCAGTTGTGGGACTTTAATGGGCTACCACTTATCTTTTACTTTACCTTTACGCAAAGGTTATGGTTCTTTTAAAGTATAATTTCATAACGCACTTGGGAAGTAAGCTGATGAATGGCGACGACAGCGTTACGAAAAGTGTGATCAAACGAAATAAACGGACAGAAAATATAATAAATTTAAATATTTATAGACGATTACTATAAAGATATGTCTAAAACATACTCAAATTAATAATCTCAAAAAAAATGCCTGCGTACAAAAGTACACTTGTCAGAAGTGAAACTTTTTTAGCAAAGTAATATTTAAGTCTTGTTTAACTTGTTTATTTATAAAAATCTAAAACTTTAGTTTTCCGAGACTTAGAGGGAGGGAAAAAGGAAGATATGTTAAGAATTTAATGAATTTAATTACATTAAAATACTAAAAGTATTATTATTGAAATAAATGACAAATTGTAAATAATTATTATTTAATTTTGTTGTTAAATTTAAAATTTGGAAAAGAATTTTTGAAATAGTTTTAAAGCATGTTAGTATATTAAATGACGAGTGGAAAATGGAAATGCCATATTTTTATTGTAAATATTAAAACTACCTAACTGTAATTAAATAATAACGTAATCAAAATTATTAAAAAAATACATATTTCAAAGAAATCTACTAAAAAGGACAAGGAAGAGTATATAAATTAATTATTATAAAGACTAAAACCACGAGTTTAACAGGTGTCCCCAGATTCGAAGCAAATTCAAATTAATATATGTCGGAGCGCAAAAGTCTGTGGAACGCTGGCGCCATCTGTCCATCGGCGTGGGGCAGAGTCAATAAGTGGCAGTCTGGCGCGTCTCTTTGTACTTCTCGAGTGGCGGTCCGCCGGAACGGTCGACTGTAGAAACTATCGCGTTCCTAGCTATTAGTGTTAATGAGTATGTGTGAATTGATATCGGGAACATTAAGTGATTGAACATTATAATCTGAGTTAATTAACAAAGTGTTTGATTGCACCAACATTACCCACGAACGCCCACAGTACAAGAAATTAAATTATGGATGCCATTAATGACGATGTCGGCGGAGAACCCTAGGTCCCTATGTTTTATGCCTTCCTTTTTCTTTTTCTCCGACATATATATATATACAAAATTTGTCGGGAATCGATCTCTATCATCGAAGCTAGCACTTGCACCATTGCGCCAGCGAGGCCGTTGTAGTATAACACAATGTATGTTATTAAATTAACTGTCCAAGTGAAAATTAAAATTTCACGCTTTAAGTATCAACTAAAATGATTTAATAAATCGTAAAACTAAAGAATGCCGTGATGGACTATCAAGATGTTTATTCGCACCCTAAATTACAAACTGTGGTGCTGTAAACTTAATTTATTGTAAACTGGTTTTATATTAAGTGTTTTGAGAGCTTCTTTGTGAACATTCCGTAAAAGCGGCTAAATATTCCTATACACCTATTTAAAAATTAAGTTTAATTACAACTAGAAAACCCCAGCGATCCCTTGTATAATCTACTTCAAAAAGGTTGAAAAATGTACTATTATATGTATTTTTTTGTGAGTCTATCGCAAAAGCAACTAAAAATACATGTTAATGTGCTCATGATTAATTTTAATTACTACTAGTTAACACCGCGTAGCCCTCTTTAACCCCCATTATGTATAGGTATTTTAAAAAACCATGTAAACTATCATGAATATAAAATATTCTTGACAATGCATTAAAATCCTTTAAATTCTTGTAAAAACCCAATAAAAATGGAATTTAATCGCAACTACCTAACCCCCATGACCCCTTGTTTACCCATTTAGGTAAATTATTTTTTAAAAGTTGAAAACAATACTGTAAAATGTATTTTAAATATATATATATATGATTCTATTGCAAGAACCACTAAATACGAATATAAATGTTCCAACGATTAAGTTTAATCACGGCTAGTTAACTCTGTGAAGCCCTCTTTAACCCCCATTAGTTATGGTATTTTGGAAGGCATGTAAACTAGTTTTATAAAAAAAATTGTATTCGTGCAATAAAATCGTTTAAATGCTTATTTACACCTATTCAAAAATAAGTTTAATTACAACTAGCTAACCCCCTCGATCCCATGGTTACCCCCTTTAGTTATAGTATTTTAAAATCTTTCAAATAAATTCTGTAAAATGATTTTATATCGTATTATAAATTATATATTTATGAGTCTAGTGCAATAATAAGTAAATACATATATAATTGTTCAAACGTTTTAGTTTCATCATGACTAGTTAACTCCGTAAAGCTCTCTTTAACCCTTAAGTATAGTATTTAAAAAAGCAAGAACACCTTAAACAAACTGGTTTTATGTATTGGATCGGAAGCGGAGAAGATGCCACCGTCCTTGTGAGCGAGGTTTAAAATTGAGTGGACTGTATATGGCGGTTAGAAGTTGATAGAAGATGAGAAGAATTTTGAATTTCGTGAGGTGTACGCTCAAGGGCTGATATTGACTAAGCCGAAAGGGAGTCGCGTGCACGTACCTGGAGCGTCGAGATCTCTTTCTACTTCTCGAAGTAGGGCTGTGCACGGTCGTGGATACAGCGGCTTTTATCACTATCGCTGTCTTACATGTTCAACGGCTCACTCCTTCGATAGTTCATGCGGTTATATATCTTCTAGAAGAAGATACGAGCGGAAATCAGCGGTAGGCGAATCACGACTTGTCGCGGCGGATGCGTAATAGAGTATATGCATGCGAGAGAAAAGGTAGGGTACTTTGGGAAATGAAAACATTTTAACCGTTAAGATTTAAACCAAAAAACTGCCAAAAGTGGCGTAACCATGTGTAATACTTTATAATTTTTTTAAGGCCATGCAGTAAAATTATTGAAATTTTCGAATATACCTAGAAAAATTAAGTTTACATTACTACTTTACTCCATTGAGTCCTTTTTAACCCACCTTAAGTATTGAAAAAATCTATATATATTCAGTGTGGTGACGCCACTTTGGCGGTACCTTGGTCTGAATATTTTTGATGGTGCCGCGTAATAACATCTTTTACCAATTACCCTACCTTTTTTCCCTCGCGTGCATATTCTCGGCCACGCTTCCGCCGCGCAAGGTGTGTTTCACTCCGCTGATATCTTCTCAAAGAATTCCGCTCATATCTTCGTCTAGAAGATATAACTGCACGAACTATGTAAGAAGTGAACCGCTGGCTGTGTAGTGCAGTGATAGTGCATTTCGCCGCCGCAACCACGCCCGTGCACAGCCCTATTTCGGGAAGGAGTAGAAGACCCCGACACTCCAGGTACGTGCACGCGATTCCTTTTTTCCCCCTTCATCACTATCACCCGTTACGCGACCACTAGGCTTCTTCCTTCTTTCTAAACCGCTATACAGTCCATTCCTCTCCATCTCTATTCCAAATCCCGCCCCGCTACATGGACGGTGGCCTCCTCTGCGCTGCCGCTCCACAGTGTTTTAAGAAATTCTTTGTAAGCCTGTCTTAAAAGCAATGAAATACCTTTATATATGTCTAAACAGTTTAGCTTTATATGAATCAGCTAACTTCTACGACTCCTCTTTAATCACTAGGTATTCAATTTGAAACTGTCATGTGCAATAGTTTTACGGTGTATTTAATACATTTTTTGTAGTTCAGTCGCAGAAGTAACTAAATATCCTTTCAAATGTTCTAAGAGTTAAGCTTTATCGAAACAACTTAACCCCTTTTTAACCCCTCTTTTGTATTTAATTTGATAAAGGATGAAACACTTCTGTATACTTATGCTTAGTGTGTTAAGAATTTCATTGTTTGTTAACTGTAAATGCAAGTAAATATAAAATACACGTTAAAGCAATTACATTTAATTCCAACCCACCCTCTTTAACTCCTCTTTCGTTATTGTATTTGAGACTACGTTTGTATTGAGAGTTTAACCTGAATATAATACATTTTCATAAGAAACGAAGTAGTAATGATTTAAAGACCATAAAAAGTTCAACTGAGTTTCTTGTGGATTCTTCTCCGAACAGAGCGCGAAGGAGAACATGTGGATTTAGATTTTTAAGTCGTTTTTTCATATTATCATCAGTTTTGCATCGGTTAAATGATGATTCAAAAGTGCTCTGTCTATATGTGGTCAGCGTAATTCTAAGTAGACGAAGTCACAGGCTTTTGGTATAAATTCTAACGTATGTAGAATACTAGGAGTGGAAAAATATGCGGATTAAAAACCCAGGTGACACGTACCAACCACGACCAGGGCTTAACTGTAAAAGTAGTTACTGCTTGGTAAAATTATCACGTGTGGAAACTTTGCGAGGAAATCTCGGGGCCAACTCTGAGTCGAGGATTATGCCTGTACACGCATACCTCATCTCCCCTCTTACACCTTTTGTTATGCATTGAGGTTGAGCAGGAATTTTATTAAAAATATGATTTCTACAGCTCACTGTTTAATTAATAATCTGTATAAAACTACAACTCATTGAAAGGTAACTGTATATGTTTCTATAACAAACAGCCAGAAGACGTTCTTTAAAGAAAGATAATTTAGACAATAAAAAAACTTGGGTGTAATTGAATTGATCTAATCTAAATAGCAATAATCAATATCACTTTGTAATAATGATGGTAATAAAAGGATACCTAACTGAGTTTGCTAAGGGTTCTTCCCAGAACAGGACGTGAAAGAACCCTTTGTTACTTAATATTACAAGTCGTTTTTCAATATCGTCGTACATTTGAAATAATGTAAAAACGATATTTCACGATTCAAAAGTACTGTTATTTTTTTTTTATTTAACCACATATATTTATCGTTTAAATGTAGAATATGTTTCTAATTATATTGTCACTGTAAGTTACTCGTATGTAGAAAGGATTGCGATAAAAATTACTACTAGAGAGAGAGAGTACACTTTATTGTACACCACATACAATACATAAAATAGATACAATATGTTAATCATAGGGTACAAAAAGGCGGCCTTATCGCTAAGTAGCGAATTCTGTCAGACGACCTTAGTGTTAGACAAATTTTGTTACGAAAATGGTTAGATGATTTCTAAAAGGTAAATAGCAACCTATAGCAAGATTAACAATTTGTTACTATTCAAAGACATATATTCACTTTTCACTTTAATCAACACTACTTCAACTATACAAGGTGTTAGGAGACCGCTTCCGAAAGCTTGAACGCAGCCGCAGCCTTGAACGCACGGGTCAACGAACGCGCAATTTAGTCGTTTCGTCTACAAGCACACCGGTAGCAGCCGCGTGCAGTCGTGATTTTAGTAATGTATTTTTCATGAAACTGTTGTTTCTTTTAGCTGTACTAACATGATGGAGCATAAATAGTCTTTTTTAAAATCAGGATCGATTTTTAACACCTTGTATTTCTTAACACATTTCTTGTTTGATATTTCAAAATATTTTATCTCTATCACCGTTATATTTTGAAATCCTACTGATGTGCCACAAACCCCGAAAGAAATTGCAACGATTTTAACTAAAAATTATTTAGCAGTGACTCTTATCGCAAAGTAGATGGTCATTAAGCATGAATGTCTCCATATTCCCACAAAGTTCATTAATTTAACATAATCGACATCGTGTCTAAAACTCGAAAAACTAAGACAACACATTTGAAAATTATTTCATCTTGAATATGATGTAATGCTGTTACAGTTTGTTCGCGTTCAGAATGCAAAGAGAAATCTTTTTAAATTACAAGGTCAAGTTCATAAAGTTGTTGATTAACAAACCAAGTTAAAAAGTGATGACAAATCAAAGCGTTATAAAGTAAACAAATTCCGTATAAGCAATTTAAATACCATAATGAAATTACCCCTTAGCGTATTTAGAACAATTAATTTAAACTTGAGATGAATCTGTAACGATATGAAAATACTTCGCTCACGTAGCGGCGCGTTTCCATTGTGCTAGCTCTGCCGTCAATTGCTGGGAAGTGAAACGACGAAAGGTTTAATGAGAATGAAAGAAGCGAAGGAACTATGCAAGGATCGTGGCAAGTGGAAGGATGTTGTCTCTGCCTACCCCGAAGGGAATGAGGCGTGATGCTATGTATGTACTTACAAGAAGAGCAAGAGGTAACATTTAATAATAAATATTGGAATAACCTGAACGTATATGTAACGTTCGGGTTGCTCATTATTAATGACTTAAATGACATTTTTATTTGACAATATTAGGGGTATAAATTGCTTTTCGCAAGCAAGATGGAAGTGCGCTAGTTTGTAGTTCGGTAATTTAACTTTTATGGTTTCTACTAGAGTGGTAGCTACGATCAAAGCCTCACACCACCTAAATTTACTATGTCAAAATCACACAGAACCTCTGTTAGAGAAGCCAGTACTCGTATCATTGCGACAGCAAGGTCGTGGAAATGTTTCCAGTCGCACAATAGTTGCAACTGGAACGAGTTATGTTTCGCCCAATCGGAAGCCATTAGTGTGTGAGCGAGATAGCATTATCGTATTGAAGCTGGAAAGCAAATAGTAAGATATTGTTTAAACAAAACTTTAAGATAAATATAATTAAAGTCAATTTATTATAACAAATATAGCGTCCAAAAATGATAACTCTGTTATCTAAGTTTTTCTGTTCTGAAGATCAATTTTGTATTTGGGGTTTACTACATGTATTTTTAGCGTTGATTGTTGAATACTGGGTGTCAAAATCCAAATCAAAATCCGTTTGTAATACATCTACCACCGGTTCGTTAAGTCGATTCCGCTGAAAAGAAACTGACAAGAAACTCAGCGGTTACTCTTTTAAATATAGCTTTGTATGTTACTATCTGTAATTTTACGCTCCCGTGTGCAACTGGAATCAAGCTCAAATATAAACGTTTTAACGGTTTTGGGTAAATACCTGATTGAAGGGAATCCCGTATTACGGATGACAGAAGTCAAGGACTTGGGCGTTGTATTGAACTCTGAGCTAACGTTTCATAATCATATAATTAAATATTGTAAAAAAGCTTATAGAAATCTAGGGTTTGTGCTCCGTTTAATCCGCGGATTCACAAACATAAAGGCCATAACCGCCTTATACAATGCGCTGGTCAGAAGCCACCTAGAAGGAAACGCAGTCATCTGGGCTCCACATGAAGCTAAGTATAGTCTCATGTTGGAGCGAGTCTAGAACAAATTTTGTAGGTACTTGTATATGAAAATGTATGGAGTATACCCCTTTTATCCATTGATGTACCCAACACTATTCGTTCTGGGCATGGTAGGGTACAACGAATTGAGAGTTAGGAGGGAGCTCACACTCATTACTTATATTTTCAAAGTCATAAGAGGTGTAGCGTGTAACGCAGACTTATTAGGCCAGGTAAGTTTGTGGGCTCCAGACGGGTATGTGTGGAGGAGGCGCCGGCCCTCACTGATAGCGGTGCCGATCGGACGCACTAAGCTGCTAGGGGAGGCGCCGCTGACGCGCGCCCTGCGCACCCTCAACCTCGTAGCTGACCGCATTGATATATTTTGCTGCACCCTGAGTGAATTCACAAGTACAGCAATGTGGGTTGTATGTTATAATCCATAGTTATGTTTAATTGGCATTTACACTATCGAATTAGGATTCCTGTAAGGGTAGTGTAAGTATTTGGAATAAATAAATAAATAAATAAATAAATAAAT
>JACTOM010000239.1:107835-135602 GCA_015832385.1 Elymnias hypermnestra
GAAGAGGCGGCCCAAACACGTCCTTGACGACCCAGACGACCAGACTACCAGTGACAACGCCCCGTACACAATCACACACACACAGCGTCTTCACCGGCGAAGACGAGGTCCCCGCTATCTGACGCACCCCGGCCGCGGC
This sequence comes from Elymnias hypermnestra, assembly GCA_015832385.1. Classification (NCBI taxonomy): domain Eukaryota; kingdom Metazoa; phylum Arthropoda; class Insecta; order Lepidoptera; family Nymphalidae; genus Elymnias; species Elymnias hypermnestra. The sequence continues at coordinate 107,975 of JACTOM010000239.1, forward strand.
TCCCAGTCGCGGACCCATGGGCGTCAAGATTAAGCACCTGTCCGATTGTCCTTTTCAGCAGCAGCAAACGTTGCTCTAAGCCTAGGTCCAAGCCTTGCAGGAGGCGCCTTTAGAGCAACGTTTTCCCCGGACGCAGCAGGGCCCTTCTACGGGCCCATCCCTCGGCAGAGCTTCTGCGCTCGCCACCCCTCTCGGTTACGCTGTCAAAGCCAGTGGGGCTAACAGCAACTACACACTTCGAATAAAAAAAAAAAAGGCGGTGGGATATTCTGCCGAGACATTCTGTTAGAGGCACTCGTCACGGTCTGTGGCTCCGAACTGGTTCGATCTGTTTATATTCCAATTGGTGTTTATTATTGAATTATATGTTTGTTGTGATTAACAAACTTTTATTATTTAATCGTTTTTCACTTCTGTACGCTAAAAATATTATAAAACGTTTTCACTCACTAAAAATACACTGATTTAATCTAAATACGTTACCAAATATAAGTTAAAGTAACGCTTTCTGTGCCATAGTTATTGCAATTTGCTGTAAGGGTAAGCAAGCAGCCATTAACGTCCCACTGCTGGGTACAGGCCTCACTCACGTGAGAGAGGATTTTTAGAGCATAGACCAATGCTGCTTCACTGCGGGTTGGCAGGCATAGTATACAAGTGTACTCTCTATTCCTTCACTCTCATAGTCCGATGTGACGGCAATCCGACACTCGCAGAGACATCAGGCACAGGACCGACGGATTAACGTCCGCTAGCAGGCACTGAGGTGGAGCTCACTGACAACTTTACAACTCAATATCCCGTTTTTAATTACCCCTACCGCTGAACTCAGGACCTCATGATTGTGGTCGAACAAGATAGCCACTATAGGCAAGATAGGCAATTTATCTGACAGTAAAAAGAGTGCACTTGTCTCTCTCTCTCCTTTGACTGAGGAGGCCCGTGCCCAGCATTTGGACGTTAATGGGAATAACTATGGCACACAAAGCGTTATTTTAAAAGTAAGTTATATTTAGTAAAGTTTTTAGATTAGTGTAGTTTTAGCGAGTGAAGATGTTTTATAATATTTATACAACACGCCCAAACTACAACCTAGATAGTAAGGTTTTATTTTAAAGCCTCGGTATCATAACATAACGGTTGACGGCCTCGCTGGCGCAGTGGTGCGAGTATTCGCTTTGCTAGCGAAGGTCCCGGGTTCGATCCCCAGTAGGACGAATTTAGGAAATTGTATTTTCTAATTTGTCTGAGTCTGGACTGGTGGGCTTCGGCCGTGGCTTGTTACCACCGTACCAGCAAAAACGTAACGCCAAACAAAGAGATTTGTGTTCCGGTACGATGCTGTGTAGAAACCGTAAAGGGTATATCGCCTCTTAACAGATTAGCGCGCTTCCATCTTAGACTGTATCATCACTTACCATTAGGTGAGATCACAGTCAAGCGCTAATCTGTCAGCAATAAAAAAAAAGAAAAAAAAACATAAGCTGTGGTTTGAAAGAGTTTGAGTTCGATTCTCGGTGTTAACGGGCTCCTACTTACAGGTAAACGTTTGACTGTTTTCGCAGCTGGTAGTAAATGATCCTACCTATAGGCAATTTTTGTTTGGTGGCACATGTTGGCTGGTAGAGTGGTAACCAGTTACAGCCGAAACCTTCCATCAATTCAGACTCAAATTAAAAAACGTTTCTTAAATTTATCCTGTTCATAATCGAACTTAAAACCTTTGTTAATAAAGTGAGTAACCACACCATTGCGACATCGAGGCCGTCAGAAGGTGGTTTTTCTTTGGGTGTTTTGTATAACAAAACATCGTCACCCTCTAAAAACACACAGTTGTTGTTTTCTTGCCCTTATCCCACTAGATGGGGTCGGCACAGCATGTTTCCTTTCGCCACTTCACTCTCTCCGCTGTCATTTCTACATTCACACCCTTTATACACATATCCTCTTTCACACAATTCATCCACACTTTTTTTGGTCGCCCTCTCCCGGCCCTGCCGCTTACTATCATATTTAGAACCCTCTTACATACATGGCTATCCTCCCTTCTCATTATATGTCCATACCAGGCTAACCTTCCACTCCTTAACTTCTCGGTCACTGGTGCTACTTTCACACTTCCTCTAATATACTCATTCTTAATCTTATCCAATTTTGTCACTCCACACATCCATCTCAACATTCGCATCTCCGCTGCATGCAATTTCCTTTCATTCTCCCCTTTGGTGGCCCAGCACTCTGATCCATACAGGATGACAGGTCTTACGATCGTCTTATAAATCTTCCCCTTTAGTTTAAGGGGCATTCTGGCATCGCAAATTGTTCCCGAGACCTGCCTCCACCTCATCAGATCAGACACAGATCCGTTCTAAAAGCGTCAATAAAGTTATATCTTTAAAAGAAAATAACGCTTTGGGTGGCATAATTATTCCCACATACTGTAAATGTATATTTCAAATTAATTTCATAACAAATTTCGCTTGCGCTATAACGAAATTTTATGTTTATATCTGCTATTGATTTAATTCGCTACGGTGAGCAAACGCGATGGAAAATCAACTTAAAATGTACCTTATTTTAATGAAGATATAGTTGATGATTGATTGACATTGGTAATTAAGTAGAATAAATAATTAAGTACAGCTGTCATAAAAGAATCTTCAGATAAGCGTTAACTTTCGATTTCGTATCAAAGATAAAGCTATGCCCAATTTTATATGCCGTCCCTTAATTATTTTTACATCATCAATAGCTTTTAAATCAATCATCATAAGAGCTATTTTATAGTAGTATATATTTCCATAAATACACACGTATATTTGTAAATCGACCTATCAAAATTCATAAGTTAAATTTACATGTAAAGGTGGCATCTTTTCGTTAGAGTTAATAATTATAAAGCAGTTAAAAAAGACTTGTTTGTCCGAAATTCTGGGCTGACATCGAAATTATGAGATATCATTAAGATAATCACCGTTTCATCGTTGCCCTTCGATGGCATCAATCTTGAGTATCTTGTAGGAAACCGGTAGAAAACTAGTTAAATAATATAACTTCGTCTGCGTCCTCTATCTCTTAACTAACTATAGCCATATTTATGACAATCAAATTGGTTCTTTCATGTAAAATCGAAGAGTTTGTTTTAGCGCGTTTAACTCGGGAACTACTGATTCGAATTTAAAAATTCTTTTAGTTATAGATAGTCCATTTATTAAGGAAGGCTATTGGGTATACAACATCCCCTTACGACCACAAGAACGGAGTTACGTAGAAAAATGTTGCAAAAACGGGGATAATGTAATCGTTTTCATAGATTCCATTGTATGTGCTACGTAAACGGTTAATATTTCGTAATAATCATGTATGGGAGAATTGTTCCCTTTTAAAAGTTCTAAAGAAAAGTCTACAGCTGTTTATTTCTATCTGTTAATATTTACTCGCTGTAACCGTTTTTATGGCAATCAAATTGATTCTTATAACTCCGAAGAGTTTGTTGTTTGTTTGAACGCGTTTATCTCAGGAACTACTGCTTCGAATTGAAAAATTCTTTCAGTTTTAGATAGCCCATTTATCTAGGAAGGCTTTTGAGTATATAACATCACCTTAGGACTATTGGAAACGGAGTATCATAGAAAAATGTTGCAAAAATTGGGAACATGTAATCCTTTTGATACGCTACGTAAACGGTTAAAATATCGCAAAAATCATGTATGGTATAATTATTCCTCTTTAAAAGCTGTTAAAAAAAGTCCGCAACGGTGTATGTCTATCTGTTAAGGTTGACACACTACAATCTTTTTTGTGGCAATTAATTTTTTTATGTCCCAAGAACCAGATTTTTTGTTTCCTATTGGTGTATTTGTGATACTTGGCGTAACTTAAACAGTGCTGGTTTTGCTAGGACCTAGATTCGATACCTAATTTTGTAATTTCTCTAGGTCTGGACTGATGGCAAAGACCAAAAGCATCATATGGCATTCCGGTACGATAGTAATATTTTTTTGGTTAACATGTTAACGCTTTTTATATTGCTGACAGGTTAGCGCTTTAATGTGATCAAGCCTGATGATACAGGAAATATACCTCTTAAGGTTTTACATAGCATAAGGTTGTACATAGCTTAAGGTTTTACATACCGGAACACCAATCTTTTGCTTGGCGGTACGTCTTTGCTGGTTGGATGGTTATTTTATATATAATTATGGCAGACAAACGAGCTGGCGGGTCATTTGATGTTAAGTGATTATCGCCGCCCATGGATACCTTTCTGGTCTAATAAGTATGGATTCACCTCTTGAATGTATGTTGTGTATCACAGCCTTTAGGGAGCACTGTAGGTGGGAGTTCATTCCACCTTTTGCTTGTCCGCGGGAGAAACAATCCACGGTATCGGACTGTGGCTAAAGGCCATACCTTCAGGTTATGCGGATGAAATTTATTCCTGCATCCAGTTCTCTAATCATAAAAGCGAGGCGGTGGTACCAATCCAAAGAGCTCTTCAGAACTTTCCCCATGGTATATACGGTAGAACACACATAGAGAGCTGACGCTTCTACGGTGCTCTAGCGTCTCCAATTTACGTGCCAATTGAGTGTCGTCCACAATTCGAATTGCCCGCATCTGTATCTGGTCAAATGGAAGGAGCTAGTATTGGGGGACTCCAGCCCATAAGTACTAGAGCAGTACTCTAAGTGCGGTCAGATTTGTGCTTTATACAGAAGCAGCCTGTGCCTAGCTTTTCAGAAGCCAATTTGGCTTTGTTTCCAAGTGATCGCGGAATTCGACTTCACTCGAAATGTCAATACCAAGGATCCCAATGCTTTTCTGCTGCTGAAGCCTTCCAGTCCAGACTCAGGCAAATTAGAAAATGCAATAGGAGATAAAAGCGCGTTTACTTGGTAAGAAGTAATGGTTTTTCAAAAGCATTGCATCGGAACGAATATAATACATGAAACGGTAAATTTCAATTGAGATTATAGTCGAACCCTGACTTGCCAGTATTAAAGAGGGTTATGTAGAGAAATTGTGAAATGAATGTTGTATTGAATTTTGAGGCTCGTTTTTCGTAAAATCTATTTTAAAATGAGGCAAAATTAAATATGCGCGTGAAAATTCCATAATCCCGGGATAGCTTAGCTTGAAGATCCCGGCGTTAATATTTTAAATGCGCTTAAAATTTATACTCAGTGTCATGTTGAGAGTTCACTTTCCCTACCCTTACAGAGGTTTGGTAAGGGTTTGTTCATATGTGGAAACGATCGAAGCGTATTCATTCGTATGTATTTTAAATATTTAAAGTCAATTTCAGATTCATATTAAGATTCAGATTATTATTTACATTTAGATTTAAATTTAGATTCAGATTCACTTTTATATTCATATTTAGATTTAAGTTCAGATTAATATTTACATTCTAATTCATATTTAAATTCAGATTCAGATTTATATTTAGATTCAGATTCATATTTAGATTCAGATTGAATTCAAGTTCAGGTTAAGATGTCCTCGAGTAACTTATTGTATATTTTTAAAGGTATAACGCAGATGCTTTTATTAAAAAATGTGACGTGGAATTTGAAATCTGTCTCCCAAAACTACCTCGCTTTATGCGAATCTCGTTATTTCTTAAGAATAATATATAAGAGATATTTCTTATATCTCTAGTGCATATGTACTTAATATTGAATTAGACTGAGATGTCACATTGGGCATGTAACGCTCACGAGAGTAAAATTGGCTCTAGTTGAAAGAGAGTTAGGTATAGTCAACCCGTCACTCACATATTTCGTGAGATCGAATGATTTTGTTCTCAATCTACACTAATATTATAAAGAGGAATGATTTGTATTTTTGTACGTAACGAATAAACTCAAAAAGTACTGGACCGATTTTAATCATTCTTTTTTCATTAGAAAGCTACATTATCACTGAGTAACATAGGCTATATTTAGTGCTACATTACTATAGAAATCTTTAGAAATTCCTATTAAAACCAACCGAAGGTGTGTTTCATCGTATACGCTGTGAAGAGTATTAATGATAGGACAAAAAAATGTTCCACAATATTATAGAATATATCAATATCTACAAGAAACTTCGCGATACCATTTGTCTAACTATTGTAGTTACGTCACTATAACTACTTTTTTACATTTAACAAATCGATAGAAATGCCGATCAAAATCAGACCGTGTTATCCATACCATTTATACATTTTTATCCAAATATAAATAATTTAATATTCAAGACTGTATCAATACCTGATGATGACTTTTTGATTTATTAAAATTGGAGATTCCATTCAAAAGATATCATGAAATTAAAATGAAAATACATGCCGGCGGCGGCGGCCACGCAGCGCATCGAGTAACTAACTCGACGAGAGAGGGGCAGTGCGGGAGAAGGGGGTGCACCATTATGAACTATAACCTTACGCAATGGACCCAAGCGACATTGAATATTTCGAGTTTTTTTTAACACATGTACAGGGAGGCTTTAAGATGAGCATACAGATTTTTTCTAATTGCTTCATGCTTATAACTTAAATATCTGTACCTATTTATGTCTACCCGTGCGAAGCCAGGACAGGCCGCTAGTTAAGTTATTTAAGCATCAAATAGTTGTCGCCTTGCACGTGTTAGCTAGCACCAGACTAGCTACTATTATATGTGGTTTACAAATCATTGTAAACTTTGCATCAAAGCTGACGTATAACACGTCACAATGAAAATACTGGAAAATACGCCTGTATACAGAGAGCTTTACAAACCCTTTTGGCGGCTTCATAAATTTATGAATTAATCCCGGATTCTTTCCCGCTTTCCGGGACGTTGCAATTAAAAACGGTACGACTCCACTTTTGTTATTTTTGCATTTGACTTTGTGAATTTTTCAGTTGCTCTCTCTAATGAATGGACAAGTGTATTCCAGGTTGACTTTTAGCTGCTTTCGGATTTAATGAGGGTTTTATGAAATAAGCCAATTTAAGATGCTTTTCGGATAAAATTGTGTTAAGGACTGCTGTTATTATATCAAACAGTTTAAGAAAAATAGTGATTCTACTAATGACATTCACTAGCTTTTATCTGTTACAAACATACATAGCATCACGCCTCATTCCCTTCGGGGTAGGCAGAGAACATCCTTCCACTTGCCACGATCCTTGCATATCTCCTTCGCTTCCTTCATTCTCATTAAACCTTTCATAAAAGTTCGTCGGATTAGAGTACTCTTGACTTGGCCCTTATTTAAAATGTCCTGGATTTGGTCCAGGAACGTTCGCCTTCGTCTTCCCTTTCCAACTTCCCCGTTCACTCTTGACTCATAAATCCTTTTTGTCAGTCTCCTTTCATTCGTTCTCTCTACGTTCCAAAACCATCTAAGCATACCTTTCTCAATTTTAATCACTACATCTTCTTTTATACCACAAAGTTCTTTAAAATAACTTAGTTTATGAAACTCCTATTTGCAAGTGAAAGTCCCGTTTAATTTGATCCACTCGTTTCAGACATTATTCCCAAACAGACAGGCAGAGAAATATATTTTTTCATCTTAATACACTTTAGTGAGTTGTTAATTTGAATTTACAAACAGATACACCACATTTTATTTTTTCGTATAATTGTATGTAAGAAAGTCGTGTTAGTTACACCATTTATAACTTAAGGAACGTTGGACCGATTTTTTTAAATTCCTCTGAAGCAAATTAAGTCAAAGTCAAAATATTAAAGATATTTTGACTTTGACTTTATTTGGTTCAGGTAGGCCTACTACAGCTCTTTCGTATTTTTTCGTATATTATTTAAATGAAAGACGATAACGACTTACAATCTTAAGTTACGAGGGTTCCTTGGCGCCCTGATCTGAGAAAAGCCCACAACAAACTCAGTCGGGTGTACGTTTTTTTTTGTCATCATCATTACAATGTATATATTTTAAATTTATTCTATATCTATATACATAAATAGAGCAATTCATTCACTCCCACGCTTTTTTGTCTTCTAAGTATTCTTTCAAATTATGGAATGATTTTTCAATTAGCTTCGACTTAATGAAAGATATAAATTTACTCAGCGACATCTTTGTAACTTCTTCCGGGAGTTTATTATAGAAACGTATACAGTTACCCTTCAATAACTTGTCAATTTTATGTAACCTACTAGAATTTACAGCAATTTTATTTTTATTTCTTAAGTTATATGAAGTGCATTCACTTATTTTCCTAAAAGCGTCAATATTTTTATGGACGTACAACAAGTTTTCTAATATATATACCCCTGATAAGTATTGAAGCATTGGAAAAATTTACGAAGCCATCTAGCCACAAGTAAGCATATAACTATATTCCATCGAGACCGAAAATCATACAAGCAAAGCTCATGGAAACAGCTAATAATCAATAAATTAAAAAGCAAAATAATAATTGCCGAATGTTGCAACTTTAGTAAAAAATTCCTGCCAAAATCTATCAAATATTATATTAGCGATCAGAAATTGTTGGTTGTCATTGTCAAATATTACACAGCATCTTATTAGACCGAAGTCTCATCTGAATGAAAAAATAGATTTTCTCAATATTTGCCCGAAGTTGGGAAGTTGGCGGTGTGATTCACCCCCGTGCCTCGGAAAGCACGTTAAGCCGTCGGTCCTGCGCCTGACCTCTCTCCGGTCTTGTCGGATTCCCGTCACATCGAACTATGAGAGTGAAGGAATAGAGTGTACTTTGACGGCCTCGCTGGCGCAGTGGAGCGAGTATTCACTTTGCTAGGAGGTCCCGGGTTCGATCCCCGGTAGGACGAATTTAGGAAATTGTAGTAATTTGTCTGAGTCTGGACTGGTGGACTTCGGCCGTGGCTAGTTACCACCCTACCAGCAAAAACGTACCGCCAAACAAACAGATTTGTGTTCCGGTACGATGCTGTGTAATAACCGTAAGGGGTATATCGCCTCTTAACAGATTAGCGCGCTTCCAACTTAGACTGTATCATCATTTACCATCAGGTGAGATCACAGTCAAACGCTAATCTGTCAGCAATAAAAAAAAAATCGCAGTGGAGCAGCGTGGTGGGTCCTCGGAGTCGCTCCTCGGAGTAACGAGGCCCGTGCCCAGCAGTGGGACGTTAATGGGCTGCTACTTACTTAATATAAAATATCAAAAGCAAAAGTATTCTTTTAAATTCAATTTGATTTCTAATCGACGGGACGAACATCAAACCTTTGACATTCAAAACCAAAAAAAAAACTGAAAATCTCTTCACTACTAAATTCAATATGATTTCTGCATCAAAGGAAAAGCTAAATTGTTGTTTTTACTATATTTTCAAATTTACTCGTCTTTTAAACCTTCCCTGGACTTTCACTTAATTCAAAACTAAAATTAGCCAAATCAGTCCAGCCGCCCTTGAGTTTTAGCAAGACTAACGGACAGCAATTGATTTTATATTTACATTTTATATAGAAAAGCCAAAATAATCCTTTCGATGTAGAAATTAATACGAAAATACCGTTTTGCGTGACAATATTTCATATAAAACCTATTGCATAACCTAAGAATTAATTAGCCTGACTTAATGGCACTTTCGTGAGTTATTTCGTATTACTTCTAAGCAATAATACCTTTTAGTTACAGTCAAGGACACAGAAAATCTAGAATGCCCTTCTAAGTATAAGTATTACTTTAAAATGTTTATTTATTTATTCACTATTGTAACTGGTAATCCTAATTCGATTCTGGAAAACCTTATCTTATTTAAGTTGCTGTTGGGCACAAGACTCGTCACTATTAGGAGATAGGGTTTTTAGAGCGTAGACCCACCACGCTGCTACACTTTCAAGCAACACAAACCCCAGAATTACTCCCAGGTTATACAGGTATCAACAGTCATGTACATATCTTTATTTCATACTTATTTATAAATCGATACGTAGTCGGTGTCTAAACGAGAATCCACGCATCTTACAACTAGTTTTTGTCTGTCTTTGTGTTCATCCTAAAGCTTATATTAAATATACAAGCTGAACCCGCGCCTTCGTCTGCGTTGAATGTTTTTTTCATTGGTTTGAATGGGTGGCTTTTTCATTAATTTAGGCAAATTACTTTACAAATAAATAACATACGTTTAAATACTTCAATAAGTTATATACTCTGTATTACTGCAAAGAGCTTATAGCCACAGCAGCAGTATATCAATACATAGCATCGCGCCTCATTCCCTTCGGGGTAGGCAGAGACAACATCCTTCCACTTGCCACGATCCTTGCATTTCTACTTCGCTTCTTTCATTCTCATTCAACTTTATATACAAGTTCGTCGGTTGTGAGTACTCTTGACCTGGCCGTTATTTAAAATGTCCTGGATTTGGTCCAGGAACGTTCGCTTTGGTCTTCCCCTTTCAACTTTCGCATTCACTCTTGACTCATAAATCCTTTTTGTCAGTCTCCTTTCATTCATTCTCTCTACATGCCCAAACCGTCGAAGCATACCTTTCTCAATTTTCTCAAGCATACTTTTCTTTTTCTTTTATACCACAACGTTCTCTTATCACACTATTTCTTACTCTGTCACTCAGTTTTAATCCACTCGTATCTCTGAACGCTCTCATCTCTACCGCATGTATTTTACTTTTGTGATTCATCTGCCATACCCAACTTACACTACCATACATAAGTGTTGGCACCAACACTCCAGCATGCACTGCCAGTCTAGCCCTTTGAGACACCATCTGGCTATTCATAAAGGCGTACAGAGCACCATTTACCATATTCCCTGCATTCACTCTCCTTTCAATATCACTTTCACATGTTCCATCTTTTGTAAATTTAGATCCCAAGTATACAAATTCTTTCACCTCTTCCACTTGTTCCCCATCTATCAAAATATTGCCATTCATCATAGATTCATCTCGTTCAAAAAGCATAACTTTCGTTTTGTTTACATTCACTTTCATTCCTTCGCTTTTCAAGGCTTCATTCATAATATTTACCATCTCCTGTAGCTCATTAGCGGATCCTGTAGCTGACATTTCAATCTAATTCGTAAAATCCGTTCTTAGCTGACCTCTACTCGGCAAAAGGAATATTCCTACTTTAATTTTATTTCAAGTCTCTACGCCTTATGGTTCCAGAGATATCGTGATGAGTCAATAGATAGCTGGATATCTCTTTTATATTCATAGATTACATACTTGTAAACGTAGACGCTCAAACAGAGCGGGTTAATATTCTTCAGCTTCTTGAAAATACCTTATGTAAAAGCTAACTGCTAAATGTAAAAGCCTAATTGAATAATCAATATAAGATTTGATTTACAAGTCACGAACACCAAGTATTTTTTTTATATATTACTAGCTAGGCTTCGCTTGGGTAGTAGATATCGATGACTTTTTTTTAGTTCTATAAAAGAGGAATATAGTAAGTAAGTAGCAGCCCATTAACGTCCCACTGCTGGGCATAGGCCTCCTCACTCCAAGGAGCGAGGATTTTTAGGTTTTTCCTTCACTCCCATAGTCCGATGTAACGGGAATCCGACAAGACCGGAGAGAGATCAGGCGCAGGACCGACGGCTTAACGTGCTCTTCGAGGCACGGGGGTGGAACACACCGCCAACTTCCCAACTTCGGGTAAATATTAAGAAAATCCTAATAGAATACTCAATATTGATTTTTGAATTGGGACTCGAACCCAGGACCTCATGTCTGTAGTCGAACATGCTAACCACTAGACCAATGAGAGGAAAAAAGGAATATAATAAAGAAGTATTACGTTCATTTTTTGTTATATCTGTAAGGGTGTAGCAGCGTTTTTGATGAAAGCTTCCAATGAAAGCTTCCAAAGCAAAAGACTCTTCCGCCAATTATATTTCAACTATTTCACATAAAACTTATTTTATACAGAAACCTTCCTCAAGAATCACTCCATATATTTGCGAAAACCCTGTGTAAATCCGATCAGTAGTTTTAAAGTTTTTCGTGTACAAACAGATAAATGTATAAACGGATTCATGTGATACAAAAATTCTGGTACAAAAGAAGATGTAGTCACTAAAGTTGAGAAAGGTATGCTTAGATCAGAATGGAAGGAGACTGACAAAAAGGATTTATGAGTCAAGAGTGAATGGGAAAGTTAGAATGGGAAGATTCCTGGACCAAAACCAGGCCATTTAAACAAGGGCCAGGTCCTGAGTAATCTTAATCGAGGAACTTGTATGAAAGGTTTAATGAGAATGAAAGAAGCGAAGAAGGAGCAATGGGGCGTGATGCTCTGTATATATCTATGTAAATTATTAGTAAGGTACGGTAAATTGTAGTCTATTAACGTCCCACTGTTAGGAAAAGGATTCCTCACTCTTAAGAGAGAGAGTTTTTAGAGTATAGACCCACCACGGTGCTCCATTTCTGGTTTTTAGGCTACACAGATCCCAGAATTACTCCTGCAGGATTCCTCTTTATATTTACCTTTACTCAAATAAATAATGATAGATTGGAAAGAATAATCTAGCATGTAAACTTCATTTTTAACCGACTAAAAAAAAGGAGGAAGTTATCAATTCGTCTGTATGTTTTAAAACCTGATGATGGTATCCATGAGAAAACCGGGTAAGTCTTAAATTTACGTAAGCATATGCGCGACAAATGGACGAATAACTCCAGATCATGCCAACCGATTTCGACGATTCTTTTTTTATTAGAAAGGATATATTTCAAGGGTTGTTTTGTGATAGTTTGGTAAGGTTCTGATGATGGAATCTATGACAAAGTGACGGAACTCTTCAATTCTTAGGAGCAAATCAACAATACTCGCCAGAATCTTCTATAAACTATCCAAATATTTTAGTCGCCTACCGTAACTTCGGTATGGTCAACTGCTAGTCGTATTTAAATATGAAGATCAATGGAACTCCTCAACGGCTTACAGTAAGGGTGTGATTTTTGGCAAAATCTATAACTGTCTGTAATCAAATGCCAATGACCTTACGTTTGTTGCTGCATTGCAATATTTGAAAGGTGAATTGTGTGTGAAGCGGTGGTATAAGGGTTTTGGGTTCGATCCCAGGTGTGGCGATATTAATGTAAATTGAACTTTGTAAAGTTGTTTCATTTAAACGGTGTTCTCTCATGAGAAACGCGCTTTAGGTGTATATATATTGAGACAAATTTGTTAGTTTACTTCAGATTCACTAAAACTCAAAAAATAAATATAAATTTTAACAAAAAAAGAACCGCCTTCAATACAGTTTAGTGTTCTTCGTATTGTTATATTTGGAGTCGACGTCAGCCAAGGTAGGTGTTCCCCGCGTGTCCACTTGGCAGCTCCCACCTATAGCTCTATATGTAGGCACCTCGGCTGACACCGACTCCAAATATAAGAATATGAAGAACACTATAAAAGAATACGCAATTATTTCTCACTTTTTAGAGCATATCAATGTATTTGTAAGTTTGTTTTGAAGGCGGTTCTTTTTTTGATAAAATTTCTATTTATTACAAAGAGACAAAAATCCACGCGTTTCTATACTAGGCCATCATGGCTTTCGCTAAATACATATATCCTCATAACTTAGCACGTAATTTTAGCCAGAATTCGCTTGAGGGAATAGTGAGATTCTGCACTAACTGCATTTGTAAATCACTTTATAGCTGATGGAATAGCTTACAGCTCTGAGAGACTGTGTACTTAGCGTGTTCACGTCCCACGTATTCATTTGATTTGTGTCACTTCGTTTGTGATAAACTCAATAAACTGTTAAAATATCTTCACTGAGTAACACTTTATTTAGTAAAAAGTAAGTTGAATTTAGTATGACCTAAACTAATGTAATGAAGCCTGAGAGTTTGTTTGCTTGAACGCGTATATCTCAGGAACTACTGGTAATATTTTAAATGTTCTTTCAGTGTTAGATAACTCCTTTATCGAGGAAGGATAAAGCAAATAACAGCGGTTTCAAAATCGGGGTTTAGTTCTTTTTGATAACTTCCAATGCGTGCGCTGCGTAAAGTTTCGCAAAAATCATTTATGACATAGTTGTTTCCCTTTGAAAGTTCTAAAAAAAGTCCGTGACGGTATAAAGTAAGTAAGTAAGTAGCAGCCCATTAACGTCCCATTGCTGAGCTCAGGCCTCCTCACTCTGAGGAGCGAGGGTTTTTGGAGCATAGACCCAACACGCTGCTCCATTGCGGATTGGCAGGCATAGTACACAAGAGCACTCTCATAGTCCGACACTCGCGGAGAGAGATCAGGCGCAGGACCGACGGCATAACGTGCTCTCCGAGGCACGGGGGTGGATCACACCGCCAACTTCCCAACTTCGGGCAAATATTAGAAAATCTTAATAGAAAACTCAATATTTATTTTATTTTATTAGCCCGACCCGGGACTCGAACCCAGGACCCCATGTTTGCAGTCGAACATGCTAACCACTAGACCAATGGAGCAGACCAACGACCAGTGACGGTATATGTCTATCTTTTAAGGTTGACTCACTATTGTCGTTTTTATGTCACGCAGACGACGTTGCGCAGAACTAATACTAACTTAATAAACTTCGGCTTACAAAATGTGTTCTTATTTATACTAATATTATAAAGTTGAAGATTTTGTTTGTTTGCTTGAACACGCTAATCTCAGAACCTATTGGTCCTATTTTAAATGTTCTTTCAGTGTTAAATAACTCCTTTATCGAGGAAGGTTATATGCTATATATCATCACGATAAAACAAATAAGAGCGGTGCACTGATGAAAAATGGGGTTTTGTTCTTTTTGATATCTTCCACTGCGTGCGCTGCGTAGACGGTTAAATCATGTATGACATAGTTGTTTCCCTTTAATAGTTCTAAAAAAAAGTCCATGACAGTATATGTCTATCTTTTAAGGTTGACCCACTATTGTCGTTTTTATGTCACGCAGACGACGTTGCGCAGAACGAATACTTACGAACTTAATATAGCTGAAGATTTTGTTTGTTTACTTGAACACGCTAATCTCAGGAACTATTGGTCCTATTTGAAAAATTCTTTCAGTGTTAGATAGCCTATTTATCGAGGAAGGTTATAAGCTATATATCATCACGCTAAGTCTAATAGGTGTGATGCACCAATGACGAATGTTTCCATTTTGGGATTTTTTTCCTTTTGTGAGCTTTCGCTGAGTATACTGCCTTAGCAGTTAAAGTTTTGCAAAAATCATTTACGACAGAATTGTACCCCTTTAAAAGTTCTACGAAAAGTCTACGACAGTATATGTCTATCTTTTAAGGTTGGCTCATTATAACCTTTTTAATACTAACGACATTTGGTCCTTCTCTCTGCCTCCTATGATTTTCAGTTGGTGTTACGCAGATCAGTTTTATGTAAAATAATTTAAAATTATAACACATAAACTACATGTCAACTATAATCTACGTTTTATATAAGTGAGGTACTTTTAATACATAATGTTTAAATTAAAGTCGATGAAATTTTAAAATGGCACGTATTTAACGTGAAATTAGGTTTAAATACACTGTGCTCCTTTATTCGCGGTTTTTAATACATATATTACGTATCAAAGGAAATCTTGTTTTAATTACGATGTATTTTGTTTCATGATTTTAAATCTTATGCTATTTTCATTTGAATTTTCTTCACGTTTTATTTTTCATTGCAGACAGCTTAGCGCTTGATTGTAATCACATTTGATGATAAATGATAAAGTCTAAGAAGGAAACATGCTAACCTGGTAAATTTTCCTCTTAGGACTGTTATATGTTTAAAAGACTTATTGATAGAGTATGTAACAACAGTGATTAAAATAGCAGGAAAGTAAAATACAGGGATATAATCAATTGTACATACATAATAAGCACAGATTTTTCACCATAGAATATACGTTTAGATTAACACTCATTTAACATATATTATAAGCATAGATTTAATAGAATAATTAGAGAGTAAGTTCATAAATGTAGTAAGTAGGCAGCCCATTAATGTTTAACTGCTGGCCACGGGCCTCCTCACTCATAGGAGAGAGGGTTTTTAGAGCATAGATCCATTATGCTGCTCCACTGCGGATTGGCAGGCACAGTACACAAGTGCACTCTCTATTCCTTCACTCTCATAGTTCGATGTGACGGGAATCCGTGAAATATTGAGAAAATCTTAATAGAAACCTCAATAGCGATTTTTGACTTGGCCCGACCCGGGACTCGAACCCAGGAGTTTGTTTGTAGTCGAACATGCGAACCACTAAATCAATCATATATATATTCAAAAAGATGCCCAACAATAAATATCAGGAGTAAATGATACATAAACAATTTAAAAAAAACCTATTATGACTTCTACACAGTGTCGGAAACAAAGGGTGGTAACTAGTCACGGACCAAACCTCCCACCAGTCCAAAGGCTGATAAATTGGAAAATATCCTATTTCCTAAACCTGAAGTGAAGTGAGCACTGTAACTAATGCGACTGAGAGACCGTAGTTCGATGGACACGGAAAAATTACATCAGAATAACACTGAGACTTTAATCTCAAGTCAATTAAAGAGTTTCGGACATTAAGTCACATGATTCGAGAAGCTTGGAACTTTCTGTTACCGTAGAAATATCGTAATAATAGATAGAATCCTTATGCTACTTCTACTGAAAACTGGTTAATTAATGCGGTAAATACCGGTACAGGAATCTGCGGTCCTTAGAAAGACTTGGACGCCCAATAAGGGGAGTTACTGTAACTAAAAGGGTTGTAATGGCAGTATTGTAACTGAAAGGATATGGATTTGCGGTTAAAGCGGCAGTAGACTCTGAGCTTCCGCACGAGGCCCATAGTCAGCGATCACGTCTCAGAAGCGTAAGTCATCACTGGCAACACGCACTGTTCGAAGACTTTAGTCTTCAGGCACTGAGGAATATCGGACGAAAATATCTGGTGTAGTTTCCCGAACGCTACCCAAACGAGTTGAATTCGGCGGTTGACCTCTTTTTGACCTACCTAACTGGACTATGTGTATTCGTCAACAATTTTGACAGCTGAAATGGCAATGAGCGGGGCACGTAGTCCGAAGGATTGATAGACGTTGGGGCCCGAAGGTGCTAAAGTGGCGACCTCGTGCCGAACGGTGCAGTGTAGGCAGACCCCCCATAAGATGGACCGAAGATATAAAGAGGGTCGTCGGTAGCCGCTGGAGTCAGGCGGCGCAAGATCGGACCTTGTGGACGTCATTACTTGAGACCTATGCCCAGCAGGGGACGGCCATCGGTTGAAACGAAGACGACGACGAGATGGTATCTGGTAGCTGTAATGATATGAGAAAGAACACCTCATTGAGTTTGTTCTGATTTCTGCTCAGAATTTGGAACTTGAGATACTAAATCAAATTTTAACCAATATATAATATGAAAACAATATGTAAAGATTCAAAAGTGCTGATAAAACCTACTTGAATTTTCTGCCTCAAGGACACGGTACGGTATGGGGCGGTATGATGCGTTGCGGTGCGGTGCGGTATTTGAAAGTGCGATGCGTGTGCGGTAGTCAGTTAAAAGTTGGTGAAACTCGCAATGCATAATCATATTTAGGGGAACTAGTTTACGTTGCTGATTATGATGAGACTCGACACATTATTAATGGCTCCTCATGAAGACTTGTTACTGCTGCAGTGGTGGAATTGACAGGATATCAGAGGAAATGTTAAAGACAACAAGTAGCGAGTCGACCAGCATCCAATGAAGTATTCTTTACGTAAAACGATTGTATTTATGATTCAACAAGAGACCAAAACCGCGGCCTACCCAAAACTAAAGGGAAAAACCTTAACTCTAGACCATAGAGGTTTAATTATACAAAGAAATTGAAATAAATTCATATTAATTAACGAACACAAAACAGAAATTATGAAAGCTCAGAAAAACTGTTACAATTTCCTTTGATATTTCTGATAAGTATTCGAGATAATGGTGTAACGAACTTTATTCGGAGTAAGGATCACTGTACGCTACATTAAACTGAAGGTTATTTTAACTGTAACATTATGTTAGCAAAATGGACCGGTGTTTAATAAAAGACATAGTGATGTGTTATTTTTGATACGGAAAAATGGTGGTGGAATCTATTTTCGGCAGTAAAAATTTTGGAAAATGCATTTTCTGAGCCTGGACTAGTCGGATTTATCCGTGGCACTGGGGCTAAATACGTCAGCGAACTTCTGGTACCGACCACTCGGATGAAGTGCCGTTATGTTGTATTGGGTATTCTGGGTCCCACATTTCTGGATGGAGCTGCATAGCTGAATATCTCAGCTTCAAAATAAAGGTGGAAGGCTTCATGGCTAATTACTAATCTACCAGTAAAGACGTGCCACCAATCCGGAAGAAACTATAAGAGGTAAATTACACCTCATCAGGTTTGTCTGACTCCACTCTATCATCACTTACCATCAATTGAAATCACAGTCAAGCGGTAACCCGAAAGTAATAAAAAAAAGAATGATTACTTTATTTTTACCATATTATTATTATTAATATAGTAACTAGAAACTTCTTAACTTTTACAACCTGCAGTAGAACAACGTGGTGCTCCATAATCCTTCTCTTCTATGAATGTAGAGGTATGTGCCCGGCAATGGGACGTTAATGGCCTGCTATTAAAATTACCTTGCCTCACCAACGTTAATTGAACACAGGCTTCATAGGATAGAGACTTTTGAGAGTATATACACACCAGTTATTGTTAAGAATATTTATCGACAATGAATTCTATCGATATACAATATATTCTGTATATACGACACTAGATTTTATGAAGAGTGCGGGAATTATGTTAAAACCCCTTTTTCATTACAGTGACTGGCTTAATAATATATCCTGTAACTTTGATACGGGTTAAGGGTATACGTATGAAGTCATTTGACCACAAATTTTTGTAAGGGTATACGAGTAGGTAAAGTGAGAAGCAAACTTTTAGAAACCACTACTGGCTAAACAGGAATACTTATAGGAAGGTTAGTTTTATAGGAAGGGGGCACCACAGATTACGCTGGAGTAGAAAGGAGTTAGAGGGCGTAGTTTTGACGATAACTATCACTTCCTTGTACCATTGAGTCGGATTCATCTGAAGCTTAAAGCGTCATTAAATATCTGAGCCCCAGTATTTGGACTAAGAGGGTTCCGCTTGGTTTTAGTGGGTACTCTAGTGTAGCCAGAGAGTTATACACCGAGTGCAGTACTACTGCATCCGACTTGCGCAAAAGCGTTGGGATGGTTACTTGTATTGGTTAAACCAAGTCTTCTTCTTACGGTGCCTCTCCATTACTAGAGGCTGGCCTTGCACAAGGTGCAGCAACCTTTCCCTTTACTAACTCTTCTCTTACCCAGGATCTTACCCATCATTATAAGCTGTAGGAGGTTGTAGCGATCATAGCGCAACACGTGGCCCAGGTAGGCGATTTTTCTTTGATTAGTCGTTTGTAGGAGCAGTCTAGCCATCCCGACGCGTTTCTTAACTGTTTCCTTATGAGTTTCTGGATTCAGCTGATGCGTAGCATGCGATGATAACACCACATGTCGAATATTCCAAGGCACCGGCGAGTGTCTTACTTAATCATCCACGCCTCGCAGCCGTAAATAACAATTGGCCAAATGTAGCAGAGGAGAATTCTGACTCGCAGCTTTACGTTTAAGGTACGACAGCACAAGACTGGCTTCATTCTGTTGAATGATCTTCGGGAAAGTTCGATACGGGTCTTTATATCCTGATCAGGATTCCAGTCATCATTAACCCACGTTTCCAAGTACTTGTACTGCTGCACTTGAATGTAAAATCAAACTTTATGAGCTCTGTCAAACTGTCAAGTCGGCCCGTCAGTAAAGGATTCGCTTCAGAAAATTGATTGATAGGACAAAAATTAATAGACTTGAAAAGATGTGATTTCACAATATAGTATCGCCTATGTTCGTTGTCAGGGTAACTATCTAGCTACTGCTGAAGCCTCCCACTAGTTCGTTAGGCAGATTAGGAAGTACATTTCCTAAAGTTGACCTTGTCGGAATTAGTACTCGGGATCTTTGCGAAGTGAGCTCATCCACCGTTACGCCAGTGGCTTGATATTAATTATAAATTCGTCGTCGTCGCTTCAACCGATGGACGTCCACTGCTGGACATAGGTCTCACGTAATGACCGCCACAAGGCCCGATCTTGCGCCGCCTGGCTCCAGCGGCTACCGGCGACCCTCTTTATATCGTCGGTCCACCTTGTGGGGGGTCTCCCTACACTGCGCCGTCCGGTGCGGGGTCGCCACTCCAGCACCTTTGGCCCCCAACGTCCATCGGTCCTTCGGACTATGTGCCCCGCCCATTGCCACTTCAGGTTCGCGATTCGCAGGACTATGTCGGTGACTCTGGTTCTACTACGGATCTCTTCATTTCTGATTCGATCACGTAGAGAAACTCCGAGCATAGCCCTCTCCATCGCACGCTGAGTGACTCTGAGCTTCCGCATGAGGCCCATAGTCAGCGACCATGTCTCAGAACCGTAGGTCATCACTGGCAACACGCACTGTTCGAAGACTTTGGTCTTCAGGCACTGAGGGTTATCAGACGAAAATATCTGGCGTAACTTCCCGAACGCAGCCCAACCGAGTTGGATTCGGCGGTTGACCTCCTTCTCGAAATTGGATCTACCTAGCTGGACTATATGTCCCAGGTATGTGTACTCGTCAACAATTTCGAGAGCTGAGTTCTCAACGATGACTGGGTGAGGCGGTACATGGATATTAGACATAATTTTCGTCTTATCCATGTTCATTTTCAGGCCCACCTGTTGAGAAACTCTGCTGAGGTCATCGAGCATTGTATTGAGATCTTCGAGAGTCTCTGCCATAATGACTACGTCATCGGCAAACCGTAGATGAGTGATGTACTCGCCGTTGATGTTGATGCCCAGTCCGTTCCACTCCAAAAGCTTAAAAAGGTCTTCCAGCGCCGCAGTGAAAAGCTTCGGGGAGATAACATCTCCCTGTCGCACTCCACGTTGCAGTTGGATAGACGCTGTGCTTTGGTCCTGTATACGGACTGACATGGTGGCGTTTTCGTACAAGCACTTCAACACGTGTATGTACCGGTAGTCAATTCGGCATCTCTGTAAAGATCTCAACACGGCCCATGTTTCCACCGAATCGAAGGCTTTCTCATAGTCCACGAACGCTAAGCAAAGTGGCCGATTATACTCTTCGGTCTGCTGTATAATCTGCCGCTGCTGTATAATAAATAAAATTACAGCAGAATTATAAATTACCAAAGCGAAATCATACCGAATATAACATGTTAAGCCTTAACCATACACGGGTAACATCCGGCCCGCTGACCGCATCCGGCATGCCAGACCTTCATATACCGTATAGTCTAGAAAATTAAATGAAATTTAGGATATCGCACTTTAAATCGTTTTATTACCCTTTATGGAAATTATATAAAAAAGCAGAGCAGTAAACGTAGGAAATTATGTAAAATATAAGAAAGTCTGACAAAATAAAAAAAACAATATTCTCGTGTTAAATTTTAATACCATTATTTACGTCCCTTAATCTGTGATTCTTTTTTGTAATTACCTAAACATCAATAAGTACCTCTAAACTTATAATCAATCACTATAGTTTTAGTCACTAGCTCAAATATTTTTTTTGTAGTATCCTATGGGTGCCTTTTTAAAAATAAATAAATAAAATATCAAATACAATACACTCCTCTTCCAGAACACTTCCCTTACAGTGTCCAAAAGCATTAGCATTCTTGGAGTCGATATTTCGAATGAGGTCCAACTCCGAAAGACAAAGCAAAACTCGCTTCCAAAAAACTTGGGGTGCTTAACACAGCTAAACGATTCTTCACAGCCAAAAATCGTTTACTCTTGTATAAAGTTCAAATTCGGATACATTTAGAATATTGCTGCCACCTTTGGGCTGGTGCAGCCCATTATCAATTCCTTCCATTTGACCGGATTCAAAGTTGGGCAATTCGAATTGTCGGAAACCCCCAACAAAGATGGAACATGTGAAAATGATATTGAAAGAAGAGTCAGTCAGTAGCAGCCCATTAACGTCCCACTGCTGGGCACAGGCCTCCTCACTCCGAGGAGCGAGGGTTTTTAGAGCATAGACCCACCACGCTGCTCCAGTGCGGATTGGCAGGCCGTAAGAAGTGTCTCAAAGGGCCAGACTGGCTGTGCCTGCAGGAGTGTTGGTGCCAACACTTATCTATGGTAGTGAGTGTTGGGTATGGCAGAAGTATCACAAAAGTAAAATAAATGCGGTAGAGATTAGAGCGTTGAGAAGTATGAGTAGATTGAAACTGAGTGACAGAGTAAGAAATGGTGTGATAAGAGAAAGTTGTTGTATAAAAGAAGATGTAGTGACTAAAATTGAGAAAGGTATGCTTAGATGGTTTGGGCACGTAGAGAGAACGAAAGAAGACTGGCAAGAAGGATTTATGAGTCAAGAGTAAATGGAAAAGTTGGAAAGAGAAGACCAAGACGAACGTTCCAGGTCCAAATCCAGGTCATTTTAAATAAGGGACAGGTCAAGATTTGAGTTAATATGAATTGGTGTTTTTATAATAGAATGCTCTGTTATAAGCCATAATAAATATTATGTTTGTGATTACAGTAAAGAAGATTATTATTAATAATTATTATGCCATACGAGGTAACTTTAAGAGTGGAACAATCGAGTAAAGAGTCTCTCGTGCTGCCTTGTGAAGGTGTGGTTGTTTTAAGGGAAATAGTTGTTGGTTAATATGAGTTGGTGTTTTTATAATAATATGCTCTTCTATTCGTACGAAGCCGGGGTGAGTCGCTAGTTGTGTATAAATATAATCATCTTAATACAAGGAAATGGGAATATTATATTTAATTGCGTGGCCCCCTGGGTTATTAAGCGGATTCTTGCCGGGACACTCACTGTTTAGAGCGAAATATTTCATATTATCGCATTATGAATTTCATTTCAATTTGCGAAGGACAAGAATGTTTAATTCTTATATTTTATTATCCGGTCCACTTTTATATTGTTTTCTTATTTGTTCATTTTGTACAGGCATATCTCGATGCTTTTTTATTTATATCTCGTACATTGATATTATTGAAGGCTCAATTGTTTTAGCAAGATCAGTAATAGTATTTTCAGCTTCTTCAAAATTATATTTCACGGTGTACTCTCGTACCACAGAAAAAAGTGCGTCTCGCTCGTATGTGCTACTACCGATTATAAAATAAAGAAAAGAATAAAAATAGGTTATTTGCATAACAATTTCTTACATAACACATACTAGGTTGAGATCTTCAAGTAGATATTGAGATACCTGTGTCAAAATCTCGCCCGCCCTAAAGTATTACAGTCACAAAGTTATAATAAATAAATAAAAATAAAGATTTGCAAGCTTATCTGTATGTATGTGTGCGTGGGTGTGGGTGTATGCGAGTGAGTGTGCGTGCGTTTGTGTGTATCTGATTATCTGTGAGCTACTAATATACTACCAGAATGAATGAATTACTCATCAAATGTTTACTTTAGGTTGATGATCAAGTAATACTTGAGTCATTCGCTAATGAGCTACAGGAGATGGAACGAAAGTGAATGTAAACAAAACGAAAGTTATGCTTTTTGAAAGAGATGAATCTATAATGAATGGCAATATTTTGATAGATGGGGAACAAGTGGAAGAGGTGGAATAATTTGTATACTTGGGATCTAAATTTACAAAAGATGGAACATGTGAAAGTGATATTGAAAGGAGAGTGAATGCAGGGAATATGGTAAATGGTGCTCTGCACGCCTTTATGAATAGCCAGATGGTGTCTCAAAGGGCTAGACTGGCAGTGCATGCTGGAGTGTTGGTGCCAACACTTATGTATGGTAGTGAAAGCTGGGTATGGTAGAAGAATCACAAAAGTAAAATAAATGCGGTAGAGATGAGAGCGTTGAGAATTATGAGTTTAAAATAAGATATAGTGACTAAAATTGAGAAAGGTATGCTTTGGGCATGTAGAGAGAATGAATGAAAGGAGACTGACAAAAATCAAGAGTGAATGCGTGAAACGCGTGAAAGTTGGAAGAGGAAGACCAAGGCGAACGTTCCTGGATCAAATCCAGGACATTTTAATTAAGGTCCTAGTCAAGAGTACTCTAAACTGTCAAACTTGTTTAAAAGGTTTAATGAGAATGAAAGAAGCGAAGGAGATATGCAAGGATCGTGGCAAGTGGAAGGATGTTGTCTCTGCTTACCCCTATGGGAATGATGCGTGATGTATGTACTGCTATACCCAGAGTATTATCCTTCTTTATAGAACCCCCCACTATTATATTGATAATTGATGATTATGATTTGATATAGATTGTTAATTCTAATTGAATAAACATTATATGTGCATATGATTTGAAGAGAAAATTGTTACATTTACAGAAAAATTCGATTAAAATTGATATTACGATGGTAAGTGCTATAAATATTCAATTATGTTGAAAAAATACCAAAATTACATTAAACTAACTACCCGTATGAAGCCGTAGCTGTTTCTTTGTATATATAAGCTGTTAAAGGATCTTATCTCCATACTACAACCGCAATGGGAGAAGAAGTTACGCACGTGATAAGGCGTAATAAAAATGTCATATGTAGTAATATGAGAGCACTTTTACATCTTTTCACAATGTTTCCTATTTGAGTTACTTCTTTATTGTTTTACTAGCCACGTATTATTATGACTTTGTTTTTTATGCAAAAGTTATATGGAAAATACTGTTCCTTATGGTAATTACTCAGTGAAAAAGTCGTTAACATATTACCAGCTATTTCTGAGATTTAATTGGAACAAAATAGGATAAAGACAACACCGGTCAAGACATGAAAATAATTTTATATTTTTGTTTTATAAAATAAATTATTTTTATTAATTTACTAACTAAGGCTTATAGGCAGACTAACAATATCTTTTTAAAATAGTAGGGAGACCTTTTAAAATAGGTAGAACAGCTATATTTACAACAAGGTAATTAGTGACGATGTTAGTTACAGGTGACAATAACTGTTAATCTGCCTCCACAATAAACTGTTACACTAAATAACTTACCAAATGATTTAGAAAGGCTTGGGCTAGAGAATGGACAAATGTTTGCTACTCAATTACGGAAAAACGGCAAAATACATTTGGATGAAAACTCTTATATAAATAATTAATCTAGATAAATATATAGAATACTTTTTATCCTGGTATATTACCTGGTTTACCTGCTGTTACCATTGCAAGTCATATATATGGTGGTTTAGCAGCAGTGGCGTAAGTAGCTATTTCTCTCTGGATTGTGCAGTCGACAGACGAAGTTGCGGACTGAAACTAGTAATATATATTTCCTCAATAACAAAAGTAAAAGGAAGACAATATGGCAAAGCTCTGTTTCAGAAGTTCTCCAACAACATATTAGTTTGTCTGCAGCGGTTTGAACGAATGAAACTTGTTCAACTCGATGTTGTACGCAATTCTTTTATAGATTTCACTTGACTTATTCTTACATTTTTATATATCACCTAGGTTATTATAGTTTGAAACCATCGAACCCATGTGGAAAATTAAGGGACAATAACGCGAAGATGGTTTTACACCACTTAACTGAGTCACTCACTCATTACGAGAACTTAAAATATATTTGCAACTACCTGTTACTCGCGTCGTTAAAGTTACCGTGTAAAGTTTCGTCGTCGTCGTCGCTTCAACCGATGGACGTCCACTGCTGGACATGTGGAGGTCATTAGGTGAGACCAATGGCCCGATCTTGCACCGCCTGGCCCCAGCGGCTACCGGCGACCCACTTTATTAGGTTAGGTATCATCGGTCCACCTTGTGGACCAGGTTCAGGTTCCAGGTTCGCGATTCGTAGAACTATGTCGGTGACTTTGATTCTACTACGGATCTCTTCATTTCTAGTTCGATCACGTAGAGAATCTCCGAGCATAGCCCTCTCCATCGCACGCTGAGTGACTGACCTTCCGCATGAGGCTCATATTCAGCAACCACTTCTCAGAACCGTAGGTCATCACTGGCAACACGCACTGTTCGAAGACTTTGGTCTTCCGGCACTGAGAATTATCAAAAAAGGCGACAAGGTTTCGTACGAAGGTCTAATGTTGCAAGAGCGCTGAAATTGTATTCCTTTTGAGAGCGTCCGTTGCGTAAACGGTTAAAGTTACTATTTAGAATTGTTCCTCTTAAACTGCTCTATAAAAAAGTTCTGGATAACGTATATCTATTATATCTTTTAAGGTTGATTAACTGTAACCTAATTTCATCAGTCAATTAGTGTGTATGTGTATTTCCACCATAGTCTGAATAAGGTTTTCTTTTCTCTATGTGATGCAGACGAATTAATTCAGTACTTTAGTATCTGTATAAAATTAAGGGTTAATTTATATATGTAGTTAAACATGCAAATATATTTAGGTATACATATTAAACGTTTTCCGTTACGTAAACGGTTAAAGTTAATCAAAAATCATGTATGACTGAATTGTTCTCTTTAAAATGTTCTGCAAAAAAAGTACTTTATATCAAATATCCTATCTATCATACATCTACGAAGCATGGGAGGATTCACGTGACGCGCTTGGAGTTTTCTGTGATCTGTCTAAGGCCTTCGATTGTGTCCAGTATGAAACTCTGTTCGGGAAATTGCGACACTATGGCCTCGCGGGCACAGCATTAGACCCGATGAGTTCATATTTAACCAATAGAACGCAAAAGGTCTGTGTCAATGGCAAGCTTTCTGCGGGGTCTGTGAATAAATGGGAGTCCCACAGGGTTCCATATTAGGACCATTTCTGTTCCTCCTTTATATCAATGACCTTCCTTACTTTGTTAAGGGTGATCATGAGATTGTTCTGTTTGCTGATGGTACTTCGCTATTGTTTAAGATTAATAGGCGACAAACAAATTATGACGACGTAAACAGCTCTCTCAATAAAGTGGTACAATGGTTTGAAGCTAATAATTTATTGCTCAACGCAAATAAAACAAAATGTATTAAATTTAGTCTGCCTAATGTTAAACAAATGCAAACCATTGTTAAACTTAATAATGAGGAACTAGACCTTGTAGACAGTACCGTTTTCTTAGGCATTACGTTAGATAACAGATTACAGTGGGGGCCCCATATAAGTGGTCTATCGAACAGGCTCAGCTCTGCGGCTTACGCAGTTAAAAGAATTCGTCGTCTGACAGATGTTGATACTGCCAGACTGGTATATTTCAGCTATTTTCACAGCATTATGTCATACGGTATTCTACTTTGGGGTAATGCTGCTGATATAGATGCAATATTTGTGCTGCAGAAAAGGGCCGTTCGTGCGATTTACAATATGGGTCCAAGAGAGTCGCTAAGAAACAAATTCAAGGCAGTTAACATAATGACAGTTCACTGCGTATATATATTAGAAAACTTGTTGTATGTACACAAAAACATTGACTCTTTTAATAAAAAGAGTGAATGTACATCATATAACTTACGAAACCAAAACAAACTTGTTATAAATTCTAGTAGGCTGCATAAGATTAACAACTCATTTAAGGGTAACTGTATACGTTTCTATAATAAACTCCCACAAGACGTTCTA
>JACTOM010000239.1:141894-178286 GCA_015832385.1 Elymnias hypermnestra
TTTATCCATGAAAAGGTTGAACAGCCATGGTGACGCAACACATCCCTGTCGAACACCTCTTTCGACAGGAAACCACTCCGTGTACGCTCCGTTTATTCTGACACAGGCACTAGAACCCTCATAGAGAGACTTCAATGCTTGGATCAGACAACCGCTCACCCCATACGTAGATAACGTTGACCACAGCTCATTCCTCACCACTCGATCATAGGCCTTTTCTAAATCTACGAACGCGCAATAAACTTTTTGGTGTTTAGCCAAACATTTTTCAGTTAAGCACCGTAAAGAAAAGACCTGATCCGTACATCCCATTCCTCTTCTAAATCCCGCTTGCACGTCCCATATTTTCCCATCAGTTTCATTAATCACCCTTTCAATTAATATCTTTGCATACAATTTGCCGACGACACTAAGAAGGCTGATACCGCGGTAATTTTTGCACTCCTGCTGTGACCCTTTTCCTTTATATAGAGGGACAATTACGGCCTTGCTCCAATCTCTTGGGACTTGACCTTTCTCCCAGCATATATTGAAAAGGCAGTACAGCTGAGCTACCACAATCCCGCGGCCAGCCTTCAGCATCTCGACTGACACTCTGTCATACCCAGCAGCCTTACCTGATTTCATACCTTTTATCGCTTTCATGATGTCATCCATACTAATCTCGCTATCACTTGTCTTACATTCATTGCTATCCGCAGAGGCCATATTTACCTCTGCTTCATTTCTTTCAAACAAACTTTCAAAATGATCCTTCCATCTCTTCAATATCTTCAATATCAATTAATTACAGTACAGTAATAAACCTTCAACTTGTATTATTTAGTTCAGAGCTTATCAAATAAGTAATCTTTCAAACTATAGTATGATTCTTCTCTTTATAATGTAAATTAAGTCAAGGCGTTCATTTTTAATTTAACTAAGTTTTTTACTGCTGCTTTACTCGTAAAAAAATACGTTAATGATGTCGTAATGTCGAATATAAAAAGTCGTAAACTTCTTCAATGGAAATTTGGAATACAATTTTTATCACATACCTTAGAGATTATAATATCACGTTAGGTGATAGTACAGTCTAAGAAAATAACCCTTGAACCTGGTAAGAGGTATTTTATCTCGTTATGGTCTCTACTTCGTGCACGACCAGAAATTTTTTTGTGGTCCTGGCTTTGTTAACCATACCAGAGTAAAAAAAGGTTAGGTATAGGCTTAGAACCCTTCACTCATTTAGAGTATAGATTCATCACGCTGCTCCAGTTAACATAACGTAGTATATTATCCCATAGATTGCCCGTATCACCTACTAGTTGATATGATACGATAGTTTTGTCTTATCTCTGGCAATCAGAAGTATAACCCTCTCTTTGTTTTGAAGTTGTAATGTGAATTGTCTATTTCGCTTCTCGGTAAATGTAGTAACAAATAAATCCGTTACAACGTGACCGCTACTAACAATGCGTGTGTGGCGTCGAAGGTGGTTAAATTTTTTTGTAGTATTTTATAAACTGTGAGCGTTTATTAGCGATTATTTGTTTTTTGTGTATATAAATGGTTTGAATAGCAATGAATACCTCGTGGTAAGTTTTTGATTTTTTAGATATGAGCATATAAATGCAAGACAGACTTTTTTCACTATCTCAAAATTTAGCGCAACATAACGCTATACCAGTCTTAATTTAATAAACAAAACATAACATTGTATAGTTTAACTATTTGCAAACTTAAAAATCATAACATTTAGTAGTCTTTTACGAACTTTTATCTCCCAACAGCCACTTTAGAGTCATAGACAAAACGCGGCCGGGCAGTCTAAGGGTAAAATTAAAAGTTCATTCTTCTACATCTATGAAGACAAGGTTAATAATAGCGCATTTAAATTATTAGTAAGAATTGTTATTTTCCTCACTCGAGGGTAAAAGTTTTACAAACCCTGACCGTCATATTTATTTATATCGAATCTACAGCCTCAAAAATAAGTTTCAACCTTCAAGGCTTGGATAGGGAATAATACTGTATTTTAAGCTCTGTACTGTAGTTTTGGTATAAAACATAAATTTTTTTGTAATGAGTAAGAGATGAAAATATTTACTGTGAATTATCCTTCAGAGATATATGTATATAACGAGGTTCGATGGGGCGCCCCGCTATCAGGATGGTCACTCATCTTGTTGGATCAGAAATAATAGGCAACTAACGTAGAATAACTTTGTATGTACTTGATTGATTACTCGTTCTAATTACAATATTAATCGAAAATGGAAACGCAGTGAGTTCAACACAGCGTGGCGACTACCGTTCGCTCGGGCGTTCCGTAACTGAATGCCCAATGCCGATCACATTCCCGTTCTTATAACCTCTTCTAACCCCTCCAGATGTCAAACATCCAACGTCAACAAACTGTCACCACGTTGTATTGACTTCACTCAAGATAACTACTTGACGTTTCCGTTACATTCCATTACTTTTAGATTAATTAACAAATCATTAAATTTGTTATCTGATTATAACAACTGATTTGTTGGTACTGCGACATATACAATCCTGGACATTTACATAGATCTATTTAAGATACACAATTCCGTGGTATATTATATTGATCTATCTGGTAAGGTTTAGTTAGTAGCGTTTGCGTTTTAAGAGTGTGAAAGTATAAATAATTATTATTTCAAATAAAATAATATTTTAAATAAAGGATACGGTTCATCATTTGACTAAATCGTATTCTTAGAAAGAATGGCCTTCACAATGTCGTTCCCATTGGTGAATTTGTAAACATTGTATATGATGCCAATTTGGAATATTATTGTTGAAACGTTTCATAAACGATTGGAATTACTTAAATTATATTCATTGTAACTATTAAAAACTAACATGGAGTGGTAGTTTCTTACCAAATATGATAATTAAGAAATGTCGCTGTCGCTTCAAAAGATGGACGACCACTGCTGGACATAGGTCGCACGTAATGATGTCCACAAGGCCCGATCTTGCGCCGCCTGGCTCCAGCGGCTACCGGCGACCCTCTTTATGTCGTTGGTCCGCTTTGTGGGAGGTCTTCCTACACTGCGCCGCCCGGTGCGGGGTCGCCACTCCAGCACCTTTGGGCCCCAACGTCCATCGGTCCGTCGGACTATGTGCCCCGCCCATTGCCACTTCAGGTTCGCGATTCGTCGGGCTATGTCAGTGACTTTGGTTCTGCTACGGATCTTCTCATTTCTGAATTGATCGCGTAGAGAAACTCCGAGCATAGCCCTCTCCATCGCACGCTGAGTGGCTCTGAGCTTTGGAAGGAGGCCCATGACTATTGGCCTCATAAGAAATGTATTTGGCCTCATTAGTCAGAAAGGTATATATATACGTAGAAGTTAGTTGAGTTCTCAGTTTGTAAGCAACGTTAGCTACCAATTATTGTGTTTAAAGTTAGTTGTGTCGGTAAAAAGGGCTGCTCTGCGATACAAAGCTAAGTGTATTTCTTTAAGTTAAAACTGATGTCTTTTTATTATGTCATAATGTGCTATTTGTTTTAATATTTAATGATAATGGATGTTGCTGATGTATTTTATTGTAATTTATATTAAATATTACATGGATAAAAAAAGAGTAAAAGACTATAGTTTCGTGCCGAATTCTTCTCTGTTTATACTGGAAGTAAAGAATAGTTTAGTGTGGTTAATGACTTTTATTATGAAATCCTATTTAATAATCTATTTTAAAAAATAGTTAAAATTTTAAATATATTATTAATTTACCAATTATTATGATTATTATCGCTATATTTTTGACAAGCGCACAAAAATATGTTCATTACGATATGAAAACTTTGAATTCTTTGACTTTTCTGTACCATAATATTCATAATACATATAAACCTTCTTCTTCAATCACTTTATCTATTGCTGAAACTGCATTATGTGCATTCGTTTTATTTCCTAAATGTATGTATATTTTTACTTTATATAACATGTTAGATAATAAAATATCCCCTTCCTAAGGACCACTATGGTTTATGGGTCCCCCAGTGCAAGCTATGGACCCTCACAAGTGGGATAATAAAAAAACTATATCTAGAGTTACGACGGAAACCACTTATAGAGACTCATATTTCAGGAGAATTCATTTAGAATCCACTATTTAATGTAAATATAACATATTTTTATGCAACTAAAGCTACTACAGTGCTATCATAATATAACGAGGCTTAATTTAAATAATAATCAATCAGTATAACAAAATTTACCTTTACATAACGGATACCTTAATCAAAAACCTGTTTATAACGAAATTGTAATCATTTCGAACTCTATATTTGACCTCTATCTCTATTAAACGAAATACATTAATCAATTATAATGAATTTTAAATATTGTAGACACTGTTTTTGGTCTCTATTAACCGAATTATTTCATACCATAACTAATAAATTTGTAGAAATAAGAAGAATACATAATAAATAATGTATTCTACTTATTTCTTTAATTCAATTACAATTGACGTCTCGAGAGGTTCAGACGATTGTTGTTTGATAAAGAGTAACAAATCTTTGGAAGACGTTAAAACGATTATAAGAAACATCTTTGTAACAAATAGGGGTAATATCGAATATTCTATACATATTGGAGCGACGGCAACGACGATGCCACCGTCCAGGGACCAGTTCGAATGTGGACTGTATGAGCGGGTTTAATTTAAAGAAGAATTTAGTATGAGGTGTCCCCGTAAAAAGTGATTTTAGTTTAAGGAAGTTCCTTAAGTGTCGGCCCCCTCTGCTACTTCTAAAAGTAGGCTGTGCCCGAGCTTGGTTGCAATGGTGGTCAACACGATCAATCAATCACGGTCAGCGACTCGATTCATCGATAATTCAGGCGGTTATCAAATCACTCCCGGTGGTCGTAGTGAAAGTCAAACTGAAGGTCTACGGAGTCTGCGTCCGCTTCTGACTGACGTAGGCGGCTCCTGCCTCGTAATCTGTCTCCTCAGGTAAAAAGTACCTACATATGATAGTAGGAGCTCCAAGGTGCGTCAGAAATGATATCATCCACCGTGACTCTAGGTAAGTAGCAGCTCATTAACGTCCCACTGCTGGGCACAGGCCTCCTCTCTCATATGAGAGAAGGTTTTAGAGCATAGACCCATCACGCTGCTCCACTGTGGATTGGGAGGCTATACTAGGACCTCCACGTTTGCAATTGCCAACCAGCAGCCAAGAACAGAAAACACAGGGCAGTCCCTGCCTCGTGAGCTCCTGCTGTCACCGCCTCCTGATGTAGGCGACGATGATGGCGTAGACGAGTCAATGGCAGTGGCTATACCCGGATTGGACTACTTGCTAAATAGACTTGTTTGGATCCGCTAGTGTAGTTGGTGAGAACCAACCCGTATGACTGCGGGCAAAATGAGTACCAGACATCAGATTGATGTCTGAGGAAGATTCCCGGGTAAGGAAGCATTGGTTGGAGGTCTGCACCCCTCAACTAAAGTTGAGAAGAACCAATGATAACAAATCCCGGTCGTCTAAGCGGGTGGCGAAGCTATTGCGGTTGTATTCTAGACGTTTTGTGGAAGAGTCGAGCGGCATTATCGGCGTTAGGCGAACACACCTTGTTGCGGCGGTTGCGAATGCTAGTACACGAGGGAAAAGGTTAGGGAATTGGGAAAAATGGCCAAAAGTCGTCGCCACATATACAACATTGATAATTTCTGCCTCATTACGATCGGCATTAAACGTACTGCCATCGCTGTGTGTCATGTTTATCTTTTTTGTTTTGCAAACAGTTGAATGCAAGCTCATCTGATGGTAGGTGATAATACAGTCAAAGATGGAAGCGCACTTACCTGGTAAACGATAATTTACCTCTAATGGTTACTACAGAGTACCATTTTTTATCCCTGGCAGAGGCTTTAACGCACACCGCCCAATTGGAATCTGGAAAACAAGCACTCCGACTAGATGGGAGTGTGGGACTCACTGTCTAGCAGAATACCCACTAAAACCCAGCGGGCCCTCGTCATCCTAAAGTGGGACAAAAGTGGTGTGCCTAAAGTGGTGTGCCGTGTCCCCTGGAGCACCACACTCATGGCAAATTTCGGTAGGCGATTTCTCTCGGCCATCAATCTGATGCAAGTACTTCCCGAAACAGCCGTGTCCGATGAGCACCTGCACCAGGCTGTATGACAGCGCTCACTTGTTTCCGCGATAGCCAATTCTCCAACTGCTATAGTGGTTGCAAGATATTCCCTCCATCTCATGATCAGAGTTCTTTCGGCTAGTACTCTGACACTACGGACCTCATCGTAATCAGACGGTTCTTCTCTATTCCTCGCGGCTTGTTTGGATTGATATGCACCTGCGAGGACTACCGCCCGAAGCTCCCAAGGAGGGTCTTCCGCCAGAAGAATTGCTGCCGTTCAAGACACCGTACAGTGCCACAATAGAGACTACTCCGGCATAAAGCCTCCTACAGGGCGACCCACTACAGAGTAGCCTACCACATCGCAAATTATTTGCTTGGCAACAGGACAACATTGTTGGAACGACAATAATTTGCTTGGCGGTGTGTCTTCGCTGTTTTGTTGGTAACTAGACACGGCCGAAGCCGCCCACTTATCCAGACTCAGACAAATGAGGCAAAGCAATTTCCTAAATTTGTCTCAACGGGGAATGATCCCAGGAGCTCTGCTAGTTTATAAGTGAAGTATGAAATATGATCTCCTTCGCTTCTTTCAATCTCATTAAACCTTTCATACAAATTCGTCGGTTTAGAGTACTCTTGACCTGGCCGTTATTTAAAATGTCCTGGATTTGGTCCAGGAACGTTCGCCTCGGTCTTCCCCTTCCAACTTTCGCATTCACTCTTGACTCATAAATCCTTTTTGTCAGTCTCCTTTCATTCATTCTCTCTACATGCCCAAACCATCTAAGCATACCTTTTTCAATTTTAGTCACTACGTCTTCTTTTATACCACAACGTTCTCTTATCACACTATTTCTCACTCTGTCACTCAGTTTTAATCCACTCATGCTTCTCAACGCTCTCATCTCTACCGCATTTATTTTACTTTTGTGATTCTTCTGCCATACCCAACTTTCACTACCATACATAAGTGTTGGCACCAACACTCCAGCATGCACTGCCAGTCTAGCCCTTTGAGACACCATCTGGCTATTCATAAAAGCATGCAGAGCACCATTTACCATATTCCCTGCATTCACTCTCCTTTCGATATCACTTTCACATGTTCCATCTTTTGTAAATTTAGATCCCAAGTATACAAATTCTTTCACCTCTTCCACTTGTTCCCCATCTATCAAAATATTGCCATTCATCATAGATTCATCTCGTTCAAAAAGCATAACTTTCGTTTTGTTTACATTCACTTTCATTCCTTTCCCTTTCAAAGCTTCATTCATAATATTTAGCATCTCCTGAAGCTCGTTAGCGGATGACGCAAGTATTACTTGATCATCAGCGTAGAGTAAACATTTGATGACTAATTCATTCATTCTTAACCCATACATACATTCTTTTAAATCTGTCAAACATTTATCCATGAAAAGGTTGAACAGCCATGGTGACGCAACACATCCCTGTCGAACACCTCTTTCGACAGGAAACCACTCCGTGTACGCTCCGTTTATTCTGACACAGGCACTAGAACCCTCATAGAGAGACTTCAATGCTTGGATCAGACAACCGCTCACCCCATACGTAGATAACGTTGACCACAGCTCATTCCTCACCACTCGATCATAGGCCTTTTCTAAATCTACGAACGCGCAATAAACTTTTTGGTGTTTAGCCAAACATTTTTCAGTTAAGCACCGTAAAGAAAAGACCTGATCCGTACATCCCATTCCTCTTCTAAATCCCGCTTGCACGTCCCATATTTTCCCATCAGTTTCATTAATCACCCTTTCAATTAATATCTTTGCATACAATTTGCCGACGACACTAAGAAGGCTGATACCGCGGTAATTTTTGCACTCCTGCTGTGACCCTTTTCCTTTATATAGAGGGACAATTACGGCCTTGCTCCAATCTCTTGGGACTTGACCTTTCTCCCAGCATATATTGAAAAGGCAGTACAGCTGAGCTACCACAATCCCGCGGCCAGCCTTCAGCATCTCGACTGACACTCTGTCATACCCAGCAGCCTTACCTGATTTCATACCTTTTATCGCTTTCATGATGTCATCCATACTAATCTCGCTATCACTTGTCTTACATTCATTGCTATCCGCAGAGGCCATATTTACCTCTGCTTCATTTCTTTCAAACAAACTTTCAAAATGATCCTTCCATCTCTTCAATATCCATTCTTCTCCTTTTATTAAACTTCCATCTAAACTTCTGATTTTACAAAGCTCCGAGGAAGTAGATCTCCCTCGGGCAAATTGTATTGATTTCCAGAAAAACTTTTTGTTTGACTGAAAATCATCAGAAAGTCTCCTATCATACATATCACTGTATTCTTCTTTTTTCTTTCTTACAGCTTCTTTCACGATTACTTTCACCCTTTTGTATTCCATTCTTGCCTTTTTTACGTCATCATTCGTTGCCTTTTGCATTCGTTGGTTCGCTTTTGTAGCCAACCAATCGGACCAAGCTTTCTTCTTTTCACACACAGCTGCTTGAACATTTTTGTCCATCCACAAATTCTTCTCTTTCTTACCTTTCCTCCTTTTAGACACGCCACATACATCAATAGCAGCACCAACAACTCCATCTTTAAATTAATCCAACTTAATTATACCAATTCATTTATACTAACAAAAATATTTATTATAAAGTTGTCTCATTACTATATCTTCTCTCTCTTATGTCTACAATAAGGTTACAAAAACATATCAATATATTCATAAAATAAGGTACTCGTATAATAGCAACCTGGGCATTACTGAAATTACTTAAGAAAATTTTCTACGCAAAGTCTTAATTTTTCTTGTATTCAGAAAAGTAACGCCATTAATCATTTGAGATTGTTATGCTAACCTTTTTAAAGTCACATTAAAATTATACTATGTTTTGATAATTTCATAATAAATTCTTTTGAAATTGCGTTATATTGTTTTATGGAGACATAATTGTTATTTTTTAGGTATCATGATATTTCATCGATTTATAATAACAGTATGTTACAGTTTCACGACTTTTTGTTAGAGTTTCATGATTTTTTTTAAGGATTCATAACGTTTTTGTTCAAAACATCGCGATCTTTTCTAGGGGTTTTCATATTTTTGTTGGGGTTCATAAACCCCAACAAAAATATGTGATTTTTCTTAGGATTCATGACGTTTTTGTTATGGATTCATAACATTTTTGTAAAATTGTTGTGACACTTTTAAGGGTATCTTATAAATGTTATCATTTTTGCTAGATTTCGTGATAATTTTGCTTAAGGTTTACGACTTTTCCTTTGAGATTTCACCACTTTTTTGAGGATTTGGTTTTGTAATTGGTTAATTGAATTGATTTCTAATAACTTTTATAGTTCTATAGTTTGTATTTTATTTAATTTTCGGTATAAAACGTGGAATTTTATAAAAGATGTGAATGAAGTAAATATATATTGATACAAAAGAAGCCTTAATATATTACTCTAAAATATATATAATCTAAAAAGCTTGCCTTATTTAGAACCGGGACCTTTAAGGTCCTTAATTTAAGGGTACGTGAGCGAACTACGAAGTTTAACGGAAACTTAGGGACCAGAGATACACAAGTGAAAGTTAACGTAAAGATTAACTTAAAGTAAACAGTTCCAAGTTACTTAAACCTACATTTAAACAAACGACTGTTTTGTTAATGTAATAAATATTGTTAGTTAACATAAAATGATTGATGTATTTAGGTTTTACAATGAGAGTCGAGGCAAAAGGAAATTAGTTAGAATAGATTCAATTCCTAATTACGTTGAATATAATTAATGCATTTAACTGCTTTGTTTAACTTAACTTATATCACGTGCTAAGCAACATATCTTCGTCTGTTTTACATTAGAGAGAGTAGTTAGATTACCATAAATTTAGTTATAGTTAAGCCGAGAAGTCGCAGGTTGGTTTCCTAGGCAGGCACCACAGAGTCTCTTTTTATAAAGAGAAACTTACTACACAGCACCCACAGTGGAGCAGCGTGGTGGGTCTTTGCTTTGATTACCCAAAAATAATAATAGAAATATAAAATATAATAGAATGCAAGAAGTTAATAATACATGAAAGGAATAAGAATTAATAATATGCAATGAAAAATTTACAAATGAAATTCGTGAGTGTGTCTGTGTCTCTCTCTCTCTGTGTGTGTGTGGGTGCGTGCGTGAGTGCGTGCGTGCGTGCGTGCGTGCGTTACAATATTTTTAATAAGTGATGTGTAGCTATTTCTTTTTCAACTGTGCTTTTGTGAGGTGAAAGAGGTATACATGTTAGTAATTTAATTGAGGTTATAGTAAGATAATATTATAAGGCAGATACATACGAGCATAGAGTTCATTTTAAAACATTTAATAAGGAATAAATTCTCCATACATGACCGTGTGTAACTTTAACTGCTTACGCAGCGCACGTGACGGAGGCACTCTAAAGGATTTTTTCCCGTTTTTCGCAACATTTTTCAGTGATACCCTGCTTCTATTAACCCTAACAAGATGTTATATAGCCTTATAGCCTTCCTAAATAAATAGGCTATCTAAAACTGGAAGGAATTTTTCATATTGAACCAGTTGCTTCTGAAATGAGGGCGTAGAAGCATCAAACGCTGNGGACTTAACTTATATCACGTGCTGAGTCGCATATCTTCGTCTGTTTTTCATTAGAGACAGTAGTTTGATTACCATAAATTTAGTTATAGTTAAGCCGAGAAGTCGCAGGTTGGTTTCCTAGGCAGGCACCACTGAGTCTCTTTTTATAAAGAGAAACTTACTACACAGCACCCACAGTGGAGCAGTGTGGTTGGTCTTTGCTCTAAAAACTATTTCTCATATTAGTACGCAGCTTAAGATTACCGAGAAATAATAATAGAAATATAAAATATAATAGAATGCAAGAAGTTAATAATACATGAAAGGAATAAGAATTAATAATATGCAATGAAAAATTTACAAATGAAATTCGTGAGTTTGTCTGTCTCTCTCTCTCTGTCTCTCTCCCCGCGCGCGCTCGTTTGTGTCCCTCTCTCTCTCTCTCTCTCTCTCTGTGTGTGTGTGTGTGTGTTACTATATATTTCATAAGTGATGAGTAGCAATTTCTTTTTTCAACTGTGCTTTTGTGAGGTGAAAGGTGTACATGTTAGTAATTTAATTGAGGTTATAGTTAGATAATCTTATAAAGCAGACACATACGAGCATAGAATTTATTTTAAAACATTTAATAAGGAATAAATTCTCCATACATGACCGTGTGTAACTTTAACTGCTTACGCAGCGTACGTGACGGAGGCACTCTAAAGGATTTTTTCCCGTTTTTCGCAACATTTTTCAGTGATACCCTGCTTCTATTAACCCTAACAAGATGTTATATAGCCTTATAGCCTTCCTAAATAAATAGGCTATCTAAAACTGGAAGGAATTTTTCATATTGAACCAGTTGCTTCTGAAATGAGGGCGTAGAAGCATCAAACGCTGACGATTTTTCATTTGATTTGAATATGTTTTTTATTGATATCAAATTAGGGCTTAACTGTGTTCTCACGTGATGGTTCGTAATAAAACAGCCTAATTTACCTTTTATAGTTTCTACCACCCGTCTAAATCCAGACAAAATGGAAAGCTTAATTTCCGAAATTGCTTTTTATCATCTTAATTACTTAGTTGCCGTCGATATGAAGAAAAATCATACATTATATTATATCGTTAATTTTCACTCGTAAAATACCAGGACTAATCACAAGTGTAAAAATAAAAGCTCTTATGAAATGTTATAAATATTTTCAACTTACTGATAGCTCTTCACAAGAATAAAGCGCCTTATTTATAGCAATCGTTTTGTTTTGAAATACGTTATGAACCCACGTAAGTAAGGCTTCGTTTTAGGTCGTTGTTTCACGAGATTTATTTTTAAACGACTTCAAAAATAGATAGGATCTTCTACGTTTTTATATTTTGAAGTAAAACTCTGGTGCAATTTGGATCAAGGCTCTGTTGGCTATAACTCTGATCCTCCTAACCTCGTCAGCGAAATGAAAGAAAGACCTCCAGTCTCCAGTAGCACGAAGGATCATTGTGGGGGCGATTCACCCTCATCTGGAGAAAAGGCTGGGCAGCGGGCACGGATCACTTTCCTACAGTTTGGTAAAGGTGCTTACCAGTCACGGTTGCTTCGGCAAATACCTGTTCCAAATTGTAGGATGTGAAAAATCGGCCATCTCTCACGAGTGCGATGCCCCTGTAGCCACAGCACACCACTCGGTACCAGAATGTCTAGCCTGGTGATCGCAGCAACATATTATGACGTTGCTGATCGGTACTGCCTCCTTTTGCGAAACCATCATCTTGGTAAAAGAGGAACGGCAAAGGGAGAGAGTGAATGCAGCCGAGGTATTCCAGTCCCGACGAAGGGGAGTAGGAACCAGAAGACTGAGGTTTTTACAACCTTTCCCTTTATAGAAAATCCGTAAGTCGGCCTCGTGCGGTGAGCCAGAGATGAATGCCCCAACGAACCTCTGGCTCCCCATGCATGGATGACGACGGGCCCCGCTAGGTTTTAGTGGGTATTCTGGCAATGCCGGCGAGTTCCACACTCCGTGCGTAAAATGCATTTTCCAACGACAAAAATCCTTGAAACTTAAACTAAGAGTACTTCTGTTATGGGCGTCAGTCCCTTCTTGTTATATTATAGGAACTTTGTACATTACGTAGTATTATAAAATATAGAACAATTACATTAAATTAATCGTATTGATAAATTAAAATTATGTTAATATTAATGAATGTGTGTTTTGTAAACTTGGCTACGAAATAGATAATATAAAAGCGTCCTTAAATATAGAGATTAAATTAGATTATTAATGATTGAAAGTGTAATCAGAAAAGTTGTAGAATAAAAAAATACGCCGCGACCCATCAAATATCCATTAGAATGCCGACTGGGTTGTTTCCCAACAATTCTGTTCGCCGTATTGTAACAAACGAAACGAAACAGAAACGCCGAGAGGCTTTTTGTTCCCGATGTTTGGAAGTCGATAGATTGCTTTACGCTTCGCTAAATTTTTATATTCTGTCCAACGAAATAAAGTTTGTACAAGTTTTGTACACTTTCTGTTTTTAATATATTTTATACAAAGAAAACAAAGCTTCGTTCTTTATTATATCTTTTTAGAGTCGCTCACTAATTTGCAGGTTAAGTAATACTATTCTCATATTCTTCATTATTATATTACATACTTTGAATGGTTTAAAACACAACACTATCGTTGATACAAACCAAGAACTGTCACTAGGCCGAAATTGCTTCATTCCCCTGTACTACCCCTCTTATACCTCAAAATAATCGCCTCACTCAAAAATAATAAGTCCACCAATCACAGTCGTCGTGTTTTACGATGACTTCTTATATTTGAGAATTTTCGGACTGCGTTAAACCGGATCTTGTGTATGTAAACGTTTCACTGATATAATTATAAAGACCCCAGCATAATAAACAAATATAGTAATTTAATAGCAATCTACAAATAAAATAATCATGATCGCTAACAATCTGCTTATAGATTTTTATTTCTCAGGAGATGCCCCGACACGCTTTGTCGAATTGGTTTGTCGAAATCAATAAAATGATTTTACTAGTATCTTAATCTAATAAAAAAAATCTTAGTTTTATTTTCTGGTTATAATTTGAATAGTTTTGTTCTTATTTCGCGAACACGGGAACACGCGACATGATGTTAGTACGGCTAAATGAAACGACTAAATTAGTCGGCATAGTAGACAAATGCACTCTCTATTCCTTCACTCTCATAGTCCGATGTGACGCGAATCCGACACGACCGGAGAGAGATCAGGCTAATCAGGATTTATAGAATTATATTTAAAAATGAAGGAATATGTTTTAATCTCTACAAAAGTATTAGGAGAGATAATGTCAATATATCTATACTCTTTTAATTTAGTTGTTTAGGCAAATTTAGGACAGTGTATTTGTAATATGTACAACAACTTCACTATGTAAATATAAGAACACAAATATAAAGTTTTAGAAGTCGGCAATAAAAAATTCATGCATAAATATTAACGAACAATACCATATTTACCTTTGTTGATAGAGAAAGAACTTTTTTCAAATCAAAAAACTTAAATTGCAAAAAATTATGGAGTTTTTTAAGAAAACCGTCTTCATGCATATAATTAAAATATGTGTTATGGATTTCTTTGTCGCCATTAGGATTTAATATATCGAAATACTTAATAAATCAAGTCGATAAATCTGTGTCATTCCAGATTATTCGGTATGTAGTGTTATACGATTAATTATTAGGTATCAACATTGATAACTCTAAAATATTGTGAATTACTAAGTAATATAGTGGTAACACTTTAACATAAAAAAAAAAACAGAAAAATCCAATCAAGCGTTTTTATTTTATTTAAATGTAATCCACATATTCAACGCTGCAAGTTTTACGTAATATAAGGCATAATATTGTTAGTCTATAAATTATTAGGTGGCAACACTGATAGCTCTAAAATATTGTGCAATATTATGTAATACGAGGTAACTTTGAGGAGTGGAACAATTGAGTCATGGGAGTATATCGTGCTACCTGGTGTGGTTGTTTTTAGAGAAATAGTGTCAAATTGTATAAATTCAAATAGTGAAGTGAATAAAAGTTGTTAGTTAATATGAGTTGGTGTTTTTATAATAGAGTGCTCTATTATAAATAATATTTCATATTACGAAATATTATGGCGTACGAGGTAACTTTAAGAGTGTAACAATCGAGTAAAGATAGAGCCTCTCGTGCTGCCTTGTGGTGTGGTTGTTTTAAGAGAAAGATTTTTACACGCCTTTCACCAGAACACACCTCGATAAACAATCACCTCTGGTTCGCATATGTGATGGATACAATAGAATATCTCGTGCATTACCTGGCATCGACATATTTCATGACTCTTATCAGGTGTACAAAAAAAAGTTGTCTGCTTATGCCTCAGTGAACCCTCCCCAATTTATGTAATTTAACTGCATTTTTATTTCATTTTATTATTGCCTATATCTTTTTTTCCTGTTTTGATTAATCTTTGATTATATTTCTACGTATTACATGTCAAAGCAAGTGTTATGTTCACTTATAATTGATATACGTATAAGTAAATGTGTCCTAGTTTATGTTATTTTATATTTTGAATGTTATGTATGTATATTGTTAGTGTCCTTAAATAAATAAAAAAATAAGAGAAATAGTGTCAAATTGAGCAAACTATTGGTACAGTGAAAGTTGTGTAAATATGTTACCTAAATAGGACCACTCGCGGTCTTAATAGGAAATCTTTCAAACCATCCATCCGATTGACTTGAAATTTGGCACACATTAGATTGGATTACTCTATATTCCCACGGGTTCGAGAACTACCCGGGTAATACCGAGGGAAACAGCTAGTATATATATAAAAGGTCGTATAAAATATTTGAAAGAATAACACTCCAATATAACGAGCCGCCGAAGCGTCTACGGCCCTCGGCTGTGAATTCCGATGAAACAAATGACACCTAACAACCAACTCGCGCTTGGCCAACTGTGTAATTCACCAAGTGTGCGACACGCTAGCGACGAGTGTTCCGTATTATTTTATATTATACGATTGTCCAATCATTTACATATTATTGTAATTAAACGAATACACATACTAATTATCGCTACTACGCCTCATTGGTCTGACTGTTCAATTCAATTCAAAAATCAATATGGAGTTTTCTATTCAGATTTTCTCAATATTTGCCTGAAGTAGAGAAGTTGGCGGTGTGATCTTAAGCCGTCGGTCCGGTTTGATCTCACTCTGAACGTGTCAGATTGCCGTCACGTAGGGCTATGAGAATGAAGGAATAGAAAGTGCACTTGTGTACTATGCCTCCCAATCCGCAGTGGAGAAGCGTGATGTGGCCGTGCTCTACAAACCCTCTCCCATATGAGTGAGGTGACTCGTGACCAGCAATCGGACGTCAGCTTAGCTTTTTACCTTACCATCATCAAGCGCGAAGCAGACTTTTACTGCCTCATTGGTCTAATGGTTAGCATGTTCGACTACAGACTTGAGGTCCTGGGTTCGAGTCCCGGGTCGGGCCAATTCACAACTCGATATTGAGTTTTCTATTAAGATTTTCTCAATATTTGTCCGAAGTTGGCAAGTTGGCGGTGTGATCCACCATCGTGCCTCGGAGAGCACGTTAAGCCGTCGGTCCTGCGCTTGACCTTTCTCCGGTCGTGTCGGATTTTCCGTCATATCGGTCTATGAGAGTGAAGGAATAGAGAGTGCACTTGTGTACTATGCCTGCCAATCCGCAGCGGAGTAGCGCGGCGAGTCCACGCTCTAAAAACCATCTCTTCAGTGAGGAGGCCTGTGCGCAGTAATGGGACATTAATGGGCTGCTACTTACCTTTCTATATTACCGAGATAACACGTACGGACTACCAGCCGCTGTTCTGCCATTTTTTTAATCTTTAATATTTTCCTAGATATCCATTTTAATGAAATGACTTTAAGGAGAGTTTTGAACTACATGAAATATGCTAATTATTTAATTTAATTCATTTGATAAAAAAATACTGAGAACGGTTTGATAACATATATTATTTACTTGGTAACATATTTTAGTGTAAAAAAATGTTTACTATGGGTTATACTTTTTTACATTGTATATCTACCAACACGGACTTTTTTATAGATCTTTTCAATATATACAATTCCATAGAATATTAATTTGATCTATCTCGTAAGGTTTAGCCAGCGTTTGCGAGTGAAACGTACAAAAATGTTTATTACGACATCACATTATAAATTTTAGGTCTATTCTGTTCTAAAATATAATTGCATTGAACCTTCTTCTTAAATTTCTCTACTTATTGTTGTAAGCTGCTTTATCTATTAGAATCTACTGTAATAGTTTAATAGATCTAAGCGAACAGACACTCGCTTCTCTCAGACAGGTTCTAAGTCTAATTTCCGAGAAATTTTCTAATTTGTTTTGCATAGTAGGAGTCTTCGGTCATGGCTAATTACCACGCTACCAGCAAAAACGTGCCGCCGAGTAACAAGTTACGTTCTGGTACTATTAAACCATAAAT
The DNA here is from genome assembly GCA_015832385.1 of Elymnias hypermnestra. Classification (NCBI taxonomy): domain Eukaryota; kingdom Metazoa; phylum Arthropoda; class Insecta; order Lepidoptera; family Nymphalidae; genus Elymnias; species Elymnias hypermnestra. The sequence goes on from JACTOM010000239.1 coordinate 159,159, forward strand.
GGTAAATCACCTGATAGCGCGATAGATTACGGCGCTTCAAACTTTGGCTGTGTTATCATTCCCCATCAGATGAGAATACAGTCAACCCCTAATCTATCAGCAGTAAAGAAGCTTATAACAATATACGGTCCTGAATGCTTCTTATTCGATTTACTACTTCTAACGTAATTTATATTTTTCCAAGTAGTAAATTGGTGATGGATACAGTTTTTTTCAGCATCATTTTAATAAATAGCAGAGGAATTAGCTAATGCATATTTGCGCGCTTCATGTAAGTAAAGTAAGTAGCAGCCCATTAACGTCCCACTGCTGGGCACAGGCCTCCTCACTCATATGAGAGAAGGGGTTTTTAGAGCATAGACCCACCACGCTGCTCCACTGCGGATTGGCAGGCATAGTACACAAGTGTACTCTCTGTTCCTTCACTCTCATAGTCCGACGTGACGGCAATCCGACACGACCGGTGAGAGATCAGGCGCAGGACCGACGGCTTAACGTGCTCTCCGAGGCACGGGGGTGGATCACNTCTCATATGAGCGAGGAGGCCTGTGCCCAGCAGTGGGACGTTAATGGGCTGCTACTTACCTTTTACTTTTTTTTACAGTTTCATTTTAATAAATAGCAGAGGAATTAGCTAATACATATTTGCGCCCTTTATGTAAGTAAAGTAGCAGCGCATTAACGTCCCACTGCTGTGCACAGGCCCCCTCACTCCGAGGAGCGAGGGTTTTTAGAGCATAGACCCACCACGCTGCTCACTGCGGATTGGCAAGCATAGTACACAAGTGCACTCTATTCCTTCTCTCTCATAGTCCGACGTGACGGCAATCCGACGCGACCGGAGAAAGGTCAGGCGCAGGATCGACGGCTTAACTTGCTCTCCGAGGCACGGGGGTGGATCCCATCGCCAACTTCCCAACTTTGGACAAATATTGAGAAAATCTCAATAGAAAACTCAATATCGAGTTGTGAATTGGCCCGACCCGGGACTCGAACCCAGGACCTCAAGTCTGTAGTCGAACATGCTAACCATTAGACCAATGAGGCAGTAAAAGTCTGCTTCGCGCTTGATGATGGTAAGGTAAAAAGCTAAGCTAACGTCCCATTGCTGGTCACGAGTCACCTCACTCATATGAGAGAGGGTTTGTAGAGCACGGCCCCATCACGCTGCTCCACTGCTGATTGGCAGGCATAGTACGCAAGTGCACTATCAGGCGCAGGACCGGCTTGACTTGCTCTCCGAGGCACGGCGGTGGATTACACCGCCAACATCCCAACTCCGGGCAAATATGGAGAAAATCTTTTCGATTTCAGAATTGGCCCGACCTGCGTCTAAAACCCAGGACCTCATGTCTGTAATCGAACATGCTCATCACTAGACCTATGGGGCAGTCTTCCTTGCATGTCTAAGCTTTAACCTATTAACAGTAATAAAATATTAAAAAAAATGATGGATCGGTGACTCGGTGAGTAGATTTGTTATTTAGCCAGCGGGACCCTACGAAGCCGGTGTTATTTTCTCCCCGGCGCCTCATTTTCTGGCACAAACAAGTGTACGGCCACTTGTGTTTTTTCGTGTTTTCGCCTTTTTTTGTGCCAAATATTTTTCCTTAAGACTCTTTGTATGAGTCTAAGCGTTCGGCTTTTCCTCTAATGTGTTGTCCGACCATCAGGGTTGATTGCAATGAAATCCCATTCAGTTTATTCCCTTAGTCTAAACAGTAAACACGTTTTGAATGTAATTAGTTATGTATTAAAGAATTAAAGTATTTCAATTTTATAACATGCAAACAATGATAATTGTTTGCATGTTATAGTAAATGTCAGATTTATTTTGATAAAACGAGTATTTCATTGTTATGACATTTGTCAGGCCTGCATATGATAGTTGATTAGACTGAGTGTTTCTGAAAAAGTCAGATATTTTTACGTAGCTCGAGTGTTTTATAGTTATGACATTTGTCAGGCCTGCATATGATAGTTGATTGGTCTGAATGTCTCTGAAAAAGTCAGATATTTTTAAGTAGCTCGAGTATTTTATAATTATGACATTTGTCAGGTCTGCATATGATAATTGATTGGTCTGAATGTCTCTGAAAAAGTTAGATATTTTTACGTAGCTTGAGTATTTCATTGTTATGACAGATGTCAGTCTGCATGAGGTAATTGGCAGGTTTTAATGTCTTTGTAAATGTATTTTTTTCCGTAGCACAAGTATTTCCTTGTTATGACAGTTGTCAGTCTACATACGATAGTTAATTGGTCTGTATGTCACAGTAAATGTCAATTTATTTGAGTAATTCGAGTATTTTGTTGTTATGACAGTTGTCAGCTCTATATACGACAATTGACTGATCTTTATATTAAAGTAAACGTCAAATTTATTTACGTAGCTTAGTTACTTTGTTTTGACATGTCTGTGTATTACTATTGACAGATATAAATGTCAATTTAATTTGTCCCTTGTGTGAAGTAAAATGGTTTTAGACACAGACTATAACGACAGTCAAATAAGCAGGAAAAGGCGAAGCTGAAGTACTTCACTGTTATGACAGTTAACAGATTTATATATTACAGTAAACGTTAGATTAATGCCGATATATCAAGAAGTTATAAAATGATACTCGTGGGAAATACGTAACATAATATCAATACACTATGCAAATCATGGTTATTTATTAAACCTTTGCTACTAATCTTATAAAGAATATAAACAATGTTTATGCACAAACTTACAGAGGTTGTAGCATATTAATTAATAAACATACTTTAATCACAAGTTTTTTATTATTGTAACACTCTGTGTTCACGCCGTCCGTGACCAGGTCGTGGAGACTACCAAGGGTCACCAGGGCCCATCGTGGTGCAGGCAGCCTCGATCACTGTAGACAGCGGGAGGAGAAATTTTACTAGATTCCAGAGGGGTCGGACAGTTAGTGAGGTTTCGCACCTACCTCGTCTCCAGACGCAGTGTCTGTTCACGTGAGATGTGTACTGTAAGTGTTTTATGGAATGTGAGAATGTGTAACCTGCCAAAGCGTCACGGAAAGACTGTGGTCGGCGACGATGTTCACTCTTCTACTCCTTAAACCACCGGAAGGACTATTGCGGCCAAAGCGTGGGCGAGCTAGCCTAGCCGCGTTATGACTCGCCACCTTTCACTAGGGGGCAACGAGAGTCTACAAAACGCGACGAGGGTGGTAGCTGGTCCCCCGAACCAATGGTAACGCGTAGGATCCTGCACTTCCTTACGAAAATCGCGCCCGTCTTCTGTCCGGTTCGCGGATGACAGATTGCAAAGGATTCTAACCGCCACAGATTAGCTGTGCTCATAGAGTATATTGCGCCATGCCCACAGAGCACCGATGCCTAGCGCCATCGGGTGCGAACTCTGGTGGTTTTATGTAAGTGATAATAAAGTCTGAGATGGTAGCGCGCTAAGTTTGTTAGCTTTTTAATAGATTCTATACACCAAATTAAAGTCCATTTTTTTTCTTGTTGGTATCTTTTAACTGGTGCAGAAGTGGATAACTTAAAAATTACTAAATTTGCTTTTCTGCAAATCGAACCCGGGATTTTTGCTAGGGAAACAGATACTCGTACAATTACGGCAACGATTCCTTCAAAATCGCAGTTTATAATGATTTCAATTTTCTATGTCTTTATATATATACACGTTCATGTATATATACATCTGGATGGTTTTAAATAATGACGTCAACCCAACGTGATTGTGATTGATTGACGTGGTTACATCTTCCAAACAACATAACAGTTCCCTCGAAGTAGATCCGAATCCACCGAAAACTTGAGCAATGATATCTCGAAATCTTTCGGTCGGCTCTATTTATCCCTTAGATTGTCCGGCCGCGTTTTTTATTGGCCACCGTAATTCGCCCGCGCTTCTTAAACCATTTTCATTGTTATTCACATCAGTTATATAATCATAAACACAAATAATCACTAATAAGCACTCGATTTATAAAATACCACAAATAAGCTTCGACGCGACACACGCACCGTTAGTAACGGTCATTGTGTAACTGATTTATTTTTAAGTTTTTTCTATTGTCCGGTGTTACCTCTGCCCATATTTTGTTACATTACATAATTACCGAGAAGTGAAATAGATAATACACATTATGACTTAAAAAGGAAAAGATGCTAATATTTCTGATTGCCCGAGTTGAGACAGAACTATGATACCATGTCAACTAGTAGTTCATTTGGGCAATCTTCTTCAAATCTGCCACGTCCACCGGTAGTACAATGTTCCATATTTTAAAGAGTTATTTAACTGTGTAAGAGGTTTCTAATTCTAAAATTCTTTATTCGAGTAGGCTTTTACGGCACTTTTGAATTGTCAAATATAGTTTTCTCCATATATTTCCAATATACCATTGATGATGATATTAACGAACGACTTACAGTCTAAAACTACGAAAGTCTAAATATCTAAAGTCTAAAAATCATCATTACAATATAATTTATTTCATATCGATATAGTGTGTACACTCTGATGTGGTTGAAAACCCAAATGAAATCTTATATTTTTTTAACTCTTTTACCGTAAATAATTTCAGAATGCATCACATATTTACATTGAATATCTGATCAGTCAATTCAGCTCTTGCGGTTTCGTATATTTGAGTACTCCGTACGGATTGGCTTTTCATATGCGACACAGTGTAGCTACGAACAGAGACTAATAAGAAGATAGATTCAATTTCCTTTGTTACGTAATTTCCCGGATATCCCTCAGCACGTGTTGTGACTTCCGTTCATTTTTACTTCGATCTTTACCAATCGATGTTGATAATTTATTTGTAAAACGTTTCTTTTACAGTAAGGTAAAAAAATATAAGATAAGTAGCAGCCTAAGCTCCACTGCTGGGCACAAACCTCCCCTCCCCTTCTCATAGGAGAAAGAGTTTTAGAGCATAGACTTACCACACTTCTCTCTTCTTTAATTAGATTAGATAAGATTTGTTATTTTTATACAAACATACTGTAAAAAATCATATGCATATTAAATACATTTCAAGATGGTTACATCGGTTCATAAGATGACGTACTCGTATTACAAACGGGTTATTAGTTTAATTCCAGTGATTTACCTTTTTGTACATTAATTTATTCAAATGTGTATTATAAACGTTATTCATATCAATCACCTGTTACCAACACCACTATTTTGGTCATATTGCCCGAAGACAGCCATATTACCTGTAGAAGCGGCTTGTGGTAGGAAGGGTTGGAAAAATACCAAGAGATCGACACCTGAACGTGGGTCTGCCCAAATAAACAATATAACGTGACTCGTGCTTCCAACAATTCTAAAGGTAGCCGAGGATAGAGAGAGATGAAAGCAATTAGTCCATGCATTTACTAAGGCGTATCAGAGCAGGGACAACTTTTAAAGTCTCTTTCAAGGAGATTCAGAGACTGAGAAATTAGCCCTTTAAAAACTAGAAGAAGGACACTTAACTTATTAATCATAAAACTGAATTTTTATTTAAGTAGCCCAAACAAGAGCTTTTGAATCGGTTAGTCTGTTCGTTGGTGATGAATTTGCTATCGGTTCGGAAGGTAATTCGATTGGAAACATACCGGCAAGAGACTTAATAGCTACTAGTTCAGTACTCATCTATTTTCCAAGAGCTTTGACAGAATTAATGTTTTGACTTCTATGGACATTAAAGGGGCTGTTAAAGTTACTTTCGATAGGTCTACGAGACAAAAAGTTTGTGGCTCAAATTTAGAAAAAAACAGACATTTAAAGTGTAATATAGTTATCTCACTTTAAACGAGACTGTAGCAATTTAGAAACGGTCAAATTTTGCAACATCTACACTTGTGAAGTTGCGGAGAGCAAGTTCTAGAAAGTTTTAGAAGTTTAGACGGAGCGATCATGCATGCTTGCTTTAATTTTGTTTGAAGATTCTGTAATTGAAACAGCTTTTAGTTTTCCACATGTAAATATATGATTCAAGAACTACAGTTTTAATCATTTTAGCTGATGAGGTCATTTTTAGGAAAGTACTTTGGCAACAATTTAATTAATCACGACAAAATAAATAAACTGGATTAAGGCATAAACCTAGGGTTGTATTTACGACTGTTGCAGCAGCAGCGTTGTCAATCGTTGACATAAATGTCGTTACTATACATTTCTTTCTGAAATCTGAAACGAATTAAGTCACCGAAAGTGTCTAGTAAGATACTATTAAATTAGAGCAGCTTAAGCCCGCGACTTTGTCTATTATTGATACAAATAACTTAGTTAAAAAAGAAGCGGTAATTTTAACAAGAGTTTCCCAATACCTACATATTTTTCGTTTCTCTGATGCTAATACTGAAGACGTAGCAAACGGACTTGCAAAAGAAACATCTAAAACTGAACTTACTTATTTATCTCTAGATTAAATATATAGACAGAATATGCTTTACTGAAAACCACGATGCCAAGAAATATAGAATTATTCAATATATCCCGGCGTCTGTAAGAACGTCGTGGAAAGGATAGAGAAGGTTGATTATGTGTATAAATAAATAGACTTTGAATTATTACACATAATAAGTACATACATAAGAAATAAAGTAAAGTCTAAAGTGGAAAGACTTCAACTGTTACTGCCATAAACTACTTGGCCACAAATAAAATGATAGATGGTGCAAGCGTATCAACACACGTAGCATCCCACACCAACGGCCTTCCTTTTTTCCAAGGCATCAACGACATACCATCAGGTCTCTTACCATCATCACGTGCAATTCCATTCGGCTCGAGAATAGCCGGCACGTTAATGGTGACAAGGGTCCTTCTGATGATGTCGTTGATGCCGGCGTGTCTCGGAAGACGACTAACACTACGAAGACAAGACAGACCATGGTGACCGAGTTGATTTACCCACTCACCACATGTTGTTTGAACAGTTGAACTTTCTTAAACAGTAAGTTGCTTAATTACTTGCGCAAAGGCGGTCTTATCACTTAAAGCGATTTCTTTTAGACAACTTTTGGGGAGAGGAACGGTAGACAGGAGCGGGAGGTACTTTTCTTAATACTAAAGTATTTTTACTTTCTTTTTTTTGATCTAATACTGAAGCCGACGTCGACAGCGCAATTAATATTATTGCAAATTCGTTGTCTCTGCAGGTAAGATGTCTGTGGCTGAACAAATATGAAAATATTCATGATTCGACCAGATTTCCTCTCGGCCAATGATTTTTAAATTTATCTTCGGTTGGGGAGTATTTTTTCATGCGCGCTCTGGATAAAAAATAAATTAGGTTCCCATATCCCGACCTTGATTTGAATAAAGTACGGCGGTGCGGGATAATTTGTGTGTCCGTTACATTTTATTCACATTTAACGTGTAATATTGATATATTACCTTTTTCTACAACCTTTCCACGAAAAAATATTTTTCATCCCTGGATATACCGTGAAAGATTCCTTTTTACCAAACTACTCTAGATATGCTTAATTTAAATTAATTTTTCCTTTTAACAATTTGAATAGTATCGAATTGCTTAATGATACTTCAATAAATTTTAAGACGATATTTCATTTATCAAATGTATTTACAACTATTAGTTTTCAGAGAATACTCATTTAATTTCAATTATTTTATTTATAATTTTATATATATTTAATTTAATATTCTAGTTTAAAAATTTATTTTATTTGTCTTATCGTAAGTTATGAATTGTTAGTAAATAACACAATAAAGCAAGAGTATTAACAATTTTCTCATTTGTATACAATTAAAATAGAATGGATCCTGGGCGAAGACAGTTTACTACAAATGATGGTGATAACGAGGCAAGCTGACGTAATGAACGTACATACATAGCATGACGCCTAATTCCCATAGGGGTAGACAGAGATCACATCCTTCCACTTGCCACGATCCTTGCATGTCTCCTTCGCTTCTTTCATTCTCATTAAACCTTTCATACAAGTTCGTCGGTTTAGAGTACTCTTGACCTGATCCTTATTTAAAATGTCCTGGATTTGGTCCAGGAACGTTCGCCTTGGTCTTCCCCTTCCAACTTTCGCATTCACTCTTGACTCATAAATCCTTTTTGTCAGTCTCCTTTCATTCATTCTCTCTACATGCCCAAACCATCTAAGCATACCTTTTTCAATTTTAGTCACTACGTCTTCTTTTATACCACAACGTTCTCTTATCACACTATTTCTTACTCTGTCACTCAGTTTTAATCCACTCATGCTTCTCAACGCTCTCATCTCTACCGCATTTATTTTACTTTTGTGATTCTTCTGCCATACCCAACTTTCACTACCATACATAAGTGTTGGCACCAACACTCCAGCATGCACTGCCAGTCTAGCCCTTTGAGACACCATCTGGCTATTCATAAAAGCATGCAGAGCACCATTTACCATATTCCCTGCATTCACTCTCCTTTCGATATCACTTTCACATGTTCCATCTTTTGTAAATTTAGATCCCAAGTATACAAATTCTTTCACCTCTTCCACTTGTTCCCCATCTATCAAAATATTGCCATTCATCATAGATTCATCTCGTTCAAAAAGCATAACTTTCGTTTTGTTTACATTCACTTTCATTCCTTTCCCTTTCAAAGCTTCATTCATAATATTTAGCATCTCCTGAAGCTCGTTAGCGGATGACGCAAGTATTACTTGATCATCAGCGTAGAGTAAACATTTGATGAGTAATTCATTCATTCTTAACCCATACATACTTTCTTTTAAATCTGTCAAACATTTATCCATGAATAGGTTGAACAGCCATGGTGACGCAACACAACCTTGTTGAACACCTCTTTCGACAGAAAACCACTCTGTGTACGCTCCGTTTATTCTGACACAAGTCCTAGAACCCTCATAGAGAGACTTCCAGTGCTTGAATCAGATTACCGCTCAGCCCATACGTAGATAACGTTGACCACAGCTCTTTCCTCACCACTCAATGGATCGATGCTGCATTGTACATAAATAATAAAATACTTATAATAGAAAATAACGGAAACGGTTTGCAGATCTGCAGATATAATTCCTGAGCCTCAAGCTGCAGAGCCTATGAAAAAAAGAAATTATGCCACGGACAATGAAATATGTTAATGTATACGGTAAGGTAAGGAGCAGCCCATTAACGTCCCACTGCTGGACACAGGCCTCCTCACTCATATGAGAGAGGGTTATTAGAGCATAGACCCACCATGCTGCTCCACTGCGGATTGGCAGGCACAGTACNGTTAGCCCTACTGGCTTTTACAGCGTAACCGGGAGGGATGAAGCAGTCGTTAATGTATAAGTGTAGACATAAATACGAATATATATGTATATATGTGTGCTTGTTTACATATATATTAGAAGAATACTTGAACTATTATTTTGGCACTTAGTTACATTACCTGTTTTTTAAAACCATTCGGAGGTTCCTCCCTCGTCAAGATCTTGGTACAGTATTTAAAGATAGTAAGGTATCATTAACTGTAGCTCTTTTTCTTTTAAATATAATAAATGAATACAAACGAAATTCTTCATTAAAGATGTTCAAAGCTACTCTTTTGTTATCTGTAACTTACGTTACTTTACTATTATACTAATATTGTCAACCGCGGCTTAGATTATGTGAACACGTAACAACCTTGTGTTTTCTTGAAAACTCGGTTCGTTTATGTCACTAAAGGGAATACCATGAAACTTGGTTAAATAAACGAAGTTGTTATTTGTCACAGGGGAGGACATATAATTGTGTCGTTATTCATAACTTTATGTACATACCTAATTCGTTATAGGAGATTGAGGAGTCGTAAGTTTTATGTTATATAATTAAGACTTCTTCTGTATTCGTTAGTGTGACCCGAGTTTTTATTTGCGGTACCTGCAGCAATGAAAAATATTAAAAGGCTAGTCTATATAATAAAGTTTAGACACGGTCTAGGTGATACTTTTTCCTGTGTTTCATATAGGCCCCTCAAGTCCTGTTCTATTTTCATCACAGAGCCTGTGGTCTGTCTTCTTATGCGCCTGCATTCCACTACCTCACACCATGCCTTATTCTGCGCAAGCCAGCAATCTTTTCCGCCATTGATCCCCTTGTTTCGCGTGCTTCTCCCAGTAAGGTTAAAGTCAATATCAACTCCTTCCATTTGACCGTACACAAAATCGAATTGTCGACAACCCCCAACGGACCAATAAACTGGAGACTAGATCACAGAACAACCATTAGATGCCTCTGTGGATTTTATAGAATCTAATTATGGGCAGTTTTCAGAGGAACTATTCAAGTTAGTACCACCATCACAATTCGGCGACCGATCATCCCGTCGGAGAAGTAAATACCACCCACGTAGTCTGGATGAATGGTAATCATCAACGACTCTGTTTGGTTGATCATTTTTTCCGCGTACCTACAAAATGTGGAACTAACTTCTATCGGCGGTGTCCCCCGAAGACTTCAACATGCAATTGCTAAAGAGGCAATTAAACTCCCACAGGCTGGCAACGCATCGGTAGTTCCTCTGGTGCTGCAGGTGTTCATGATCTCTTGGTATAGTCTATAAAACGTAACCGTGGTCGACCTACGAGTCTTGCGTGTGCCACTGACCCAAGGAGTACTTGTCCAAGGAAGCGAGATAGTTCCATCTTCTGTACGTACCCAAGCTAACGAACACGTCTATGTTTAAGAAGAGTAGTGAGGCTTTCTCGCTTTAATCAGGACTTGGTCGTTTGACACCCTATTCTTTCATGAATTAGCTAAGATCTTTCGTATGCTGCGTTCTTGCTTAATGTGGAGCTGTACGTCTCTGTACCCACACAGGACGACACTTATAATGCAAGTTTGAAAAACTACCTTATTGTATGTTTGTTGTATATTTGTAGAGGCCGATTTACCAATACTTGTATGTACCAGTACTAAGAAACATAATTAGTTCACATAACTTCTTTAGGAAAGTCATAAAACCTTAACAAGAGACCTTTAAATACAACTAATAATGTAAAAGATACCTGAAAATAAAGTTCTGATAATGTCGTCCGTAATTACACGTGAGTCAAGATGGATTTGATTACACAGTCAGTTGGATGAAGTTATTGTAATCCGATAATCGACTTCGGAATATAATATTTAGTTTACTATAATTAACCTATATTAATGCTATACTAGCATTTTATTACGGTTTCGTAGTATGTTAACCTCGTTGTAACATAGGATTGCGACAGCTTGATGAGCCTAGTAGGTGGTTTAGCTTTAAATTTTATGTAATGTTTACACTACTTGAATCATTTTAATGTATAAAAAACACAGTAAGTAAGTAGCAGCCCATTAACGTCCCACTGCTGGACACAGGCCTCCTCACTCCAAAGAGCGAGGGTTTTTAAGAGCATAGACTCACCACGATGTTCCACTACGGATTGGCAGGCATAGTACACAAGTGCACTCTCTATTCCTTCACTTTGATAGTCCGTTGTGACGGGAATCCGACATGACCAAAGAGAGATCAGGCGCAGGATCGACGGCTTAACGTGCTCTCCGAGGCACGGGGGTGGATTACACCGCCAACTTCCCAACTTCGGGCAAATATTGAGAAAATCTTAATAGAAAACTCAACAATCTTTTTTGAATTGGTCCGACCCCAAGACCTCATGTCTGTAGTCGAACATGCTAACCACTAGACCAATGAGGCAGCATATCAAAAACATACTACAATATTAATTTTGCCTAAGCGAGTCCCATCTAACATCAGCGTGAGAAAGGCGCATATTTTTATATTTGAAGTATTACCTTCTTATGAGAGGGTAAACTGCCTCGTAACGCTACGCATTACGGCACTAGTTTGTCTGGCTTCCCTTTCTCTCACGCGGTGGGCAAACTCCTCCTCTCTCACTCTAACCCAGCGCTAACAGCGCTATCCGTATTTCGGACAGATACTTCTGCTGTCTCTACTCAGTGTTAAGTGTGCGAAAGATTGTATCAATACATAACCTTATTGGTATCCCTACATTATCATATTAATTAAAAAATTCAATATTAAATAGTTGAATTTCGATTAGTTTGTCACTTCTGTCGGGTGTCACGGTACACACGATTTAGGCAATAACTCTTAAGATATTTATGTATTGTAATTTTAATTATATGAGATTACTAGCTGTTCCCGCCGGTGTCATGATCCTGTGGAGATATGGGTAAATTCGTTTTTTAACCATACGCGAATTTACTTGGAGACACACAAAACATTTCAATAATATCGATTCAGCTGTTTAGAAGGAGTTCAGTGATATTCACACGCACATAACAATTATATGTATAAAGATAATTATGAAAATGAAATGCTAAAGGTAACTTACGTATTTATATTGATAAAGACTAACGCTGTATACTGTGTCTGAATTACTTTTCAATTATGGCATTATATGTGACAATTTAAATAAAAAGAGGGAGAAAGCATGTAGTGATTATCCCATTATACACTGTGTTGTTATATCTCTAAAAATCAGGCAGCAGTTGCGATCAAATCTCTCATTTATCGTCATATATCTATAGATTCATACTTAACCTTGACAAATGACAAACTTTCCTCATGAATCACTCTATCTATTGCAACACTGCATGAAAATCCATTCAGTAGTTTTTGAGTTTATCGCGAACAAACAGCGTATGTGATTGAACTCTTCTTAAAGGACTCGATCGATTTTGATGATTTTTTTATGTGTCTAGGTTTATTGAAGAAAGGTTTAGATCAGGAGACTGCAATCTTTTCGTTTAGATAGATCACAAGTGTTATAAAATTATTGGTGCCAGCAACAAATGTTGAATGATGATGAATATATGATGAATGGCAATATTTTGATAAATCGGGAACTAGTGGAAGAGGTGAAAGAATTTGTATACTTGGGATCTAAGTTTACAAAAGATGGAACATGTGAAAGTGATATTGAAAGGAGAGTAAATGCAGGGAATATGGTAAATGGTGCTCTGCACGCCTTTATGAATAGCCAGATGGTGTCTCAAAGGCCTAGACTGGCTGTGCATGCTGGAGTGTTGGTGCCAACACTTATGTATGGTAATGAAAGTTGGGAATGGCAGAAGAATCACAAAAGTAAAATAAGTGCGGTAGAGATGAGAGCGTAGAGAAGCATGAGTGGATTAAAACTGAGTGACAGAGTAAGAAATAGTGTGATAAGAGAACGTCGTGGTATAAAAGAAGACACGTTTTGGGCACGTAGAGAGAATGAATGAAAGGAGACTGACAAAAAAGATTTATGAGTCATGAGTGAATCCGAAAGTTGGAAGGGGAAGACCAAGGCGAACGTTCCTGGACCAAATCCAGGACATTTTAAATAATGGCCAGGTCAAGAGTACTCTAAACCAACGAACTAGTATGAAAGGTTTAATGAGAATGAAAGAAGCGCAGGAGATATGCAAGGATCGTGGCAAGTGGAAGCATGATGTCGCTGCCTACCCCTATGGGAATGAGGCGAGATGCTATGTATGTATATAACAAATGTTATGAGGATATTGGCGCAGTCCACAAATAAAAAAAAACTAATGGGAAGCGATCTCTCCAGCCATCGGTATTGGGTAACAAGGGTACAACATTAGTGTGATATTTTTGTATGCAAAGGTACACGAAAAGTTTACGTACCGATAAAACTTCTGCCATCTCGTAAATAGTGTAGGTTGTTGAAGTGGTAGGTGCATAAATACCTTTAGCAGCTCTCGCTGGGCGTCTTTGCAGCGGCACCCCAAGAACAGATGCAATAGGTGATTATACACTCTGCCAATGCCTTGTAAATATTATGTTACTTGCTTAGATTGACCTATTCGATCCTTAATCAAAATCAAAATATTCTTTACTGAAGTAGGCTCAAAAAGCACTGGTTAATCGTCTGTATAGTCCATTGGTAACAAATCTACCACCGGTTCTGAAAGTTGAATCACATGAGAGGAAATCGGCAAGAAACCCAGCAGTTACTCTTTTGAAGATAGTTGTGTATGTTACAATGAGTAATATTTTGCTTCTGTGTGCAACTGGAATCAAGTCCAAACATTGCTATCGCTTAAATAATCTTCAACATTATAACATGCCTTTTTTGGAGGCAAATCTGAAAATGATTTCGATATCTTATTAAAAATTATGCATTTTTATCTCAACTCGATAAATTTCTGAACCTTCTTCACTCTAAAATATGGTATTACACGTTTGTTTAGTTTCTGATGTTAAAACTGTGAGTTTCCCTCTTTTTCCTGTAAAAATGAATATTAATACGGATATGTAAGATTCAATATATTTTGCAACAAATTTTATAATTTCTACGTAATTCCACCGGGCACAGCTAGTATATTATAAAAGGATAAATAAATTCAATTTTTATGTAACATTACAAGCAGTTGATCAGGTAATCTCTTTTGTCTCAGCGAGCTAAACCTTTCGGTTGTGTAATCTCGCATAAGTGCTCCAGTTAATGAGCCACGTAAAAGCCTTTCATGTCTCCCATTCTAAAAATAAAAGCCTTTGCTACTTCACATATGTTAAATGCGACTTCTTATATTAAAGAATAACTATTTTGTCATAGGTGACAGCTAGAGATTATACAGTCTAAGATGGTGACGGTTTTTTTTCGCTGGAAAATGCCTTATGCACGCCGCATAAAATCAAAACTTACATTCAGGGACTCCTTGATCCCTCTTCATCCAGGTGTTGGGGTCCAGAAGTCCGCTGACGCATTCAGCTCAGGTTAATTCCAACTTAAGGGTTTAGTTGAGGGCGAGCAAAATTGCGCCTCGGGAGGCGGGAGGGTAGTCGCGTCTGCCATAAGCTCCGTTTGCCTGTTTAGTACTTCCTTCTGTATGATGACAGCCTCGTGGAAGAAGGTAACTACTCTCCTAACTGACTCATCGCCAAACATAGCGCCCACAATACAGGGGCGTGAGAGGTCACACCCAATCAATGATGTCAAAATGTGACACTGGGGTCTCCAAGCCTGATAATTTGCTACTGTGTGGTGTTCCGTGCCGACGGCCGCCCCACATGTACGGCAAGCAGATCTCTTCACAGCCTACAATCTGGTGCAGATACTTGCCGAAGTCCACGTTGTCCAGTTAGCACCTGCACTAACCTGTAGGTTAGCGTTCTGTGCCCCCTGGCAATCCTCCAAGAATGGACGCACCGCTGCAACCGTGGCCAAACCTGCAGCCGGAGACCCGAAGTCCTTCTTCCAACTTTCAATCAGGGCCTTGTTGGATAGGGTCCTGATTCTTTGAACTTCTTCAGCATCAGGGCGTCCGCCTCTTTTTCTTGCAGTTGCCCGACTCTAATAGCTAGCCGGTCCCAGGAGGAATCGCCTGGCGTGCCAATCTGGTAAGAGACAATTTACCTTTTGTAGTCTCTACACAGCATCGTACAGGAACGCAATTTTTTTCCATGTTTATACGTCTTTGCTGGTAAGGTGGTAACTAGTCCAGACTCAGGCAAGAATTGCGGTGCAAAGTTTTAAATTATTCCTTCGGATAGTTTTAAAACTTACGTGAGAAGTTAGTGAAAGTTTAGTTTTGGCTTATATATCCCAATTATACAGGGATATAGGGTGGGTAATATTAGTAAACGTCTACGTCGCAAAAGGAATGTGTATATCACGTGAATCGGGCAAATAGTTTGGGAGATTTCTTGATAAGAGTGGGTGATCGCTTTTCACGTGAATCGCATATATAATACATGTCGTTCCCGCGGTATTTCACACGTGATTTTCTATCCCGTGTAAATATGGTGAAATCCGTTGCTAGTGTTAGTTGGTAAGTCATTTTTCTTATCTATTTAACAAAAAAACGATCGTTTTTTAGCTACATATCCCGATCCTGTAGGAAAAATCTTTCTTAGTGGGTGCCTACATTGCGATGGCATAAAAAAAAAGATATCATGATAAGTAAATGAGTGGTTGATGGCTTCCATACTCATTATATATATGAAAAACGATATCTCTATAAGGTATTGTTTGATATTATAATCCCGGCTTAATGTAAGATTATCCAATTATTTTTTTTTATTGACAAAGAATATTAGTAGAAGTTTTATATATACTGTTTTTGTGTAGACTTAACAGTTAAGTACATGGCTGTATTTTGACACCAGACTTTACATTAATAGCTTTTAAAATATACTCTCCTATTTTAACTACTTAGATAGAGTTATATATCTGTTGATTGGATTATAATACTATTTATATTTAATAATATGGATCCAAGAGTTTACACCAAAACCTTGACTTATTATACAAGGTGTTAGGAGACCGCTCCCGAAAACGAAGACAGGCGATAGTACTAATGACAACTTTTGATGATAGGACGGAAAAAAATCTATTACTAGTAAAAAAAACCCAAAATTTAAATGTCTTATTTTATAGTCCTATTTTTAATTTTAAATGAAACGAATGTTTTATAAAAAACACATTACTTTATCGCACCTTTGCTCAATTTAGTCGTGCGGCCTTTGACCCGAGCGTCAGCTGATTGTTTCGTTGTTGGATTTTTTTTAAAGTAATGTATTTTTTGGGAAACTTACGTTTCATTTTGCTGTAATAAGATGATGGAGCCTTTGTTTTGGAGATTGGAGATTTTTTTCGTCTATAAATAAACCCTCTATCTATTGGTGAAAGACGCATGAAAGTCCGTTCAATAGGTTTTGAGTTTATCGCCAACAGACAGACAGGAGTAATGTTTTATAATATGTAAGGATATATAGATAAAGTTTGCATACAAAAGTATAGCCTCTGTCAGTGTTTGCCTGATTAAACCCACAGAAACCGTCGATATGCAATAAAGCCTTCGCAAGTGAAAATCAATAGCCTCTTGGAGGCACTTTCTTAAATAGGGGCTTAAGAAATCCTTAATTCACGTCCCTCTGTATTTATCCTATGTCACATTCATGTAAAATACAACCTTAACTGCTTGGGTTAAGATTGAAAATTTATTGCAATTTGTTTTTACATTATACATATAGAAGACGGGTTCTTGAGCAATGTATTCTTTTAGTTTATATATCCCACGGAGGGTTGCTGTAATGATAGCCTATTTGATACTAAGTGATGATTAATATTAATTGAATTTTGTACAGTATGTCTGGTATCGTAGATGTAAGCTCTTAATACTACACTATGAACAGAACCAGACTGAGAGGAAAATAAAATTCGGGGAATAAACATCGGATTGAATTAACCTCCATAGAAGAGTGTGGAACTCTTTGTCTACACCAGAACACTCACTAAAATCCCAGCAGAACCGTCTTTATCTTTTCACTTGCTGTCTTGGACAGATGTTCACTGACGCATTCAGCTCTGGCACTCTGAATGAATCCGACTCAAATGTTTAAGGAACAGGGCAAAATTGCACCTTCTGGTACCCACTCTCCCCCGGTGGCTGAGAGGCGTACCGGCTGGAATCTCCCTTTCCCTCTCTAATACCTGCTTCTACAAGATGATAGACTCACAGAAGCAAGACTTGATCTATCAAATAGAACCTATGACCATCACTAATAACCTGGGATTGAGTCTGGAAATCTGGTAGTACACACACAAATTTACATCAGCGAGGTCGAGAGTCACGTTATTGAATCTTGTTTCTTCCTAGAAACTATACTTACCATTTTAATTTCTGACAGATTCAACCTTGACTGTAATTTGATGGTAAATGATGGTGGTACACGTTTTAACGGATTCCTTACAGTAGGTGAAGTCAACTTTGTCTTATTACAAATGTTATGAGGTTATTGACTGCCTCATTAGTGTAGTCGTCAGCATGTTCGGCTACTGACATGAGGTTTGGAGTTCGAGTCACGGGTCGGGCGAATTCAGCGGTTGATATTAAGTCGTCTGTTTAATAATTATCTCAGTATTTGTCGTGTATTGTGTCGGAGAGCATGTTAAGCCGTCGGTCCTGTGTCTGATCTCTCTCTATGAGTGTCTCCGTCACATCGGCCTATGAGAGTTAAGGAATAGTGAGTACACTTGTGCATAATGCCTTCCAACCCGCAGTTGAGCAGCTTTCTCCAATGAATGAGGAGGCCTGTATCCAGCAGTGGGACGATAATGGGCAGCTACTTACCTTACCTCTGTTAGTTCGAGCCATGCGGGCCATAAATGTTATGAGGATTGTGATTTAATAAAGAAAATATCAAGATGAAACTGTATATTTCACATCCTCCCTGACGTAATGATGCCTAAACTTCGTTATATTTGGGCAAGGCATTGGATCCAATTCCTGGAATAGCAAATTTAGGAATGACCCCTTCTCAGTTTGTCTAAATCTTATAACTTAATTTCTTAATAGGAATAATCTGGTATTGCAGAACCAGAAGCGTCAGAATGCCGCTGGATTTTACTGGTGTAGCCAGCGTGTCCCACATGGATCCCAAATAGAGGTCTATATTTAATTAAAGATCCAAAAAAAAAGAAGATTATACTAATTATATTCGAAATGTTAATCAGATGTTGTTGTAAACTAGAAAACGCGAAAACTATGTTAATTCAACAAGGCACGTACTAATTTCAGCAACTATTTTGAATAATGTATAACCAGCGCAGCAAATACAAAGCTCTGTGTGTAATTTTAGTGAAATCCCGCTTTGGATTCAGGTATTTACGGCAATCAATGAATTCCTTTGATATGCTTAAAGTTCTGGAGCTAGACGTCTCTAAGAGCTATAGAAGGTATGTATTCAAACACTCTCAATAGACGAACTTGAGCACAAATATTAATAGTGTTAATTCTGATGGGATTTGTGACCTAAAATTCGCTAATTTTAGACTCGGTATGACACCTAAGTATTAAGTAGCAGCCCTTTAACGTCCCACTGCTGGGCACAGGCCTCCTCACTCCAAGGAGCGAGGGTTTTTAGATCATAGACCCACCACGCTGCTCCACTGCGGATTGGCAGGCATATTACACAAGTGTACTCTCTATTCCTTCACTCTCATAGTCCGATGTGACGGGAATCCAACACGACCGGAGAGAGATCAGGCGCAGGATCGACGGCTTAACGTGCTCTCCGAGGCACGGGGGTGGATCACACCGCCAACTTCCCAACTTCGGGCAAATATTGAGAAAATCTTAATAGAAAACTCAATATCGATTTT
>JACTOM010000239.1:186473-232622 GCA_015832385.1 Elymnias hypermnestra
GAATGAAAGGAGACTGACAAAAAGGATTTATGAGTCAAGAGTGAATGCGAAAGTTGGAAGGGGAAGACCGAGGCGAACGTTCCTGGACCAAATCCAGGACATTTTAAATAACGGCCAGGTCAAGAGTACTCTAAACCGACGAACTTGTATGAAAGGTTTAATGAGATTGAAAGAGGCGAAGGAGATATGCAAGGATCGTGGCAAGTGGAAGGATGTTGTCTCTGCCTACCCCTATGGGAATGAGGCGTGATGCTATGTATGTATGTATGGTAACTTAAATAATAAGGCAAACAACTTTTGGTGTGCGCGGGTGTGTGTGTGTGTGTGTGCGTGTGTATGCGCGTATCCGTGTGTGTATCTGTGAATGAATGAGAGAGAGTGTGTGTATGTATCCGTAACCATGTGTGTGTATTTATGAATGTTTCAATACCCCTAATGAAAAACTTTAATTTTTGTTAAAACTATGAGATCTTTTTTTTGAGTAAGATCTTTTTTTCCCCCATTAATTCCTTTTTATATTGCAACTTTGATAAATGGAAGAAGTCCAATTTTGGGTATGTGTTATTATAAGTGCGCGCCAGACGGGCGGTGACAGAATTTTTCGCATAATTTGTACAATTTTTCTGACAAGTTAGCGCTTGCTAGTGATCACTATTATCATATGTTAGCAATGATAAAATTATTGGGAGTTGTATTGTTAAAGCGGAAGTAGTACACTTATTAGTTGACTGCAATTATTGTTTAAAAGGAAACGGAAGCGCTCTTTCGTGCTCTCAACCAATCAATCAAAATATCTTTATTCAATTAGGCATATTACAGCACTTTTGAATCGTCAAATTATATATTTTTTTCCACACTCTGATTCTAATATATTCAAGAACGGCTTAAAATCTAAAGTTACGAGGATTCCTTCGCGCCCTGATTCGAGAAGAACCCACAACAAACTCAGTCGGGTATTTTTTTTTCGTGTATCTTTACCGATGTTTCGCTCCACCACGGAAAAGCCATATAAAAAGTCTTGTAAAGATACGCGAGGCAGTTCAGTTATATTTTTTAATAGTAAGTGTGGAAATTAGTTAAGTGTTAAATAATTAAAGTGTTGTGAATGAAAAATATAGTGTTCCGAAGTAATATAGTGTAGAATATATTTTATTGGATATTTGTGGACTTTAAATAGTTTGGAAGAAGTTATATTTGTTTAAAACCATTTCGGACGATAGAGCTTTTTATATATGTCGGAGAATAAGAGAGAACCGAGAAGCATAAAGCACAGGGGTGTAGAGTTCTCCGCCGACATCGTTATTAATTGGATCCATTATTTAATTTCTTATTCTGTGGGCGTTCATGGGTATTGTTGGTGCAATCAAACAATGTATTAATTAACTCGGTTTATAATGTTCAATCACTTAATGTTCCCGATTACAATTTAGACAAACTCATTAACACTAATAGCTAGGAACGCGACAGTTTCTGACTGCTCCGGTCGAGCGCTACTCGACAACTGCCGATAGACTCCCGCCGGACTGCCACCATTGACTCTGTCCACGCCGAGAGATGGCGCCAGCGTTCCACAGATATCTGCCCTCCGACATATATTTTAGTAAATTACAATCAAAAAAGGATACGGTTCATCATTTGATTATATTTGGCTTGTGATTGGAGAATTTCTAAAAGTAGACATTTAAGCTAACTCGCTAAAGAACCATCGTAATAATTGATAAATAATTACAATGTAATTATAATAATATAGATAAAACATTTGTGTTTTTGTATTTATAATAAAACAAAAAAATGTTCTACAATATTATAGAACGTATAAATATCTACAAAAAAGTTATTAAAAGTGTCGTCAATAATCAAACCATATTATTTATACCTCCGTATTAAACCTTATCCTGTTATATTAAATTATTTTATTAAAAGCCGTTTCAATATCTGTTAAATACTGTTTAAATTATCAAAATCAGACAGTCCATTGACAAGATTTCATGGATTTATAGATGGACTAAAGAAAATTGGACGATACCAACGATACGCACCGATATACCTATTCTGTTTTTAGTTCTATCAAGCTAATAGTATATGTAAGATATTGTTGTGTTTTGTTATATGTCGGAGAATAAGAGAGAACGGAGAAGAGAAGCATAAAGCACAAGGGCGTAGGGTTCTCCGCCGACATCGTTATTAATTAGATCCATTATTTAATTTCTTATACTGTGGGCGTTCGTAGGTAATTTTGGTGCAATCAAACACTTTGATAATTAACTCGAATTATAATGTTCAATCACTTAATGTTCCCGATATCAATTTACACAAACTCATTAACACTAATAGCTAGGAACGCGTCAGTTTCAATGGACGACCACTCCTGCCGACCGCCGCTCGAGAACTGCCGAGAGACGGGCCGGACTGCCACTTATTGACTCTGCCCCCACGCCCATACAAAGATGGCGCCAGCGTTCCACAGACGCTTACACACGGACCAGCGATCCACAGACTCTTGCACTCCGACATATATATCTAAGATATTATATTAACAATATTTTCTTGTTTGTTTCAGGTACTATAGTTATGTAAAAGATAAATTGTGGTGCCATGGCCGCATATTTGCCGAATTAAAAATACTTTTTAACGTAAGAAAATATACATTATTGTGAATTCCAAAAAGCTTACTTCAAAGTTACAGTAAAAGTTTAATCAATCGATGGCATTTTTACCAACTTGTATCCGAGTTTTTAATACCAAAACCAAATCAAAATATTCTTTATTCAAGCAGGCTCAAAAAGCTCTTCTGAATCGTCAATAGTCCGTTGATAACAAATCTACCACCGGTTCGGAAAGTTGATTCCGCTGAGAAGAGACCGGCAAGTAACTTTATTGCTGACAGACTAGCGCTTGACTGTGATCTCACCTGATGGTAAGTGATGATACAGTCTAAGATGGAAGCGCGCTAATCTGTTAAGAGGCGATATACCCCTTACGGTTTCTACACAGCATCGTACCGGAACACAAATCTCTTTGATTGGCGGTACGTTTTTGCTGGTAGGCTGGTAATAAATGGACTCAAACAAATAAGAAAAAACAATTTCCTAAATTCGTCCTACCGGGGATCAAATCCAGGACCTCCGCTAGCAAAGCGAATACTCGCACCTCTGCGCCAACGAGGCCGTCAAAAACTCAACAGTTACTCCTTTAAACATAGTTTTTGGACGTTGCAATGTGTTTAGCTTTCATGTGCAACTGGAATCAAGTCCAAACATCTTTCTCGCTTAAATAATCTTCAATATTTTGTAACAGGACGTTTGTAACATATTTCTTAAGACTATGTGGAGTTAAACCCAAAAATATTCAATTATCTTATTAAAAATGCCTATGCTCAACCCGACAAATACAGACATAAGACATAATGCTATAAAAATACGCGAATCATCGAAAAAATCAGTTTATTGCCTTACTTTCCTAACAGCAAATGTAGCTGAACTAAGTTTGTCAGAGTCTTAATATGGGCACCAGACCCCGAGTCTAAGGTTATTTCTAAGAAGACTGTAGACTTAACCTTCTTTAGTGGACTATTCAATATGGGTATTTTTACAGACGTCTTTTGCATTTGGCAAAGCGAATTCAACAAATTATATAAACCAGTATTTATTTATGACATATAGGTTAAAAAACTACAATTCTCTTTTCACAAAAACATCATATATAGATAAAAGATATCCGCTTTTCGAATATATAAATGGATGGAAGTTAATAACTCGTTTTCATATTAATTCTCGCCGTCATAGTACTCCGCTAAGGCGGGAGAGTGTAGACATGTATTGGTTTGTAACAAATAACAGCCATCCTTCAGCACCGCAGATCGACGAACGGCTCCCGTTGGGGTGTGGTGTCACTTTCAGCGGGAAGTATATAAAACTAACTGTTTCCCGCGTAATCTCGGACGTCCCTTATTTATTTATTTAAAAAGACTCGTCAACAGGATAGTGGTAGATTGGATAAAACAATTGTTAGCGTTATATTACTATTTGAGGCAGGTATAAAAATGTCAAATGGATACTATGGAGATATCTGTGTAATATCTGTGTGATATCTTGTTGAGTATGGGTAATTGGAGAATTAGTCGTTGATGAATATCGGAAGAGAATACAGCTCTTGGAAATTGTTTATTGTTATATTATTTGGCCGTCGCGTTATTTCAGAGATAGGATGATCGGAGTCAAAAGCCTTATATAAAAAGTCATTTAAGAAGTGAACTTTATGAAAAGAACAGCGACGGACAAGTCTCTTCACAATAAAGCACGGCAGTATCTTTTCATAAAGAGAGAGTCCAGGGTCCACGAATTATCTGAACGATTATCCACGCATCTCATTACATATTTTGTTAATTAGTTTAAAAGCAAGGGTTGTTTAGTGTTTATTAATTTTTTTACCTTTCAGCTAAATATAAACTCGAAGAAATTTTTGCATGGCGAAATTTGAAAATCGTCTTCATGAATGGACCGAAACTGCCTAATTTATTTGTTTTATTATTAATTAATTTTTCTAATATGTACGTTAAGCTACCCAGCTTAACGTAAAGCTGTAATTATGTATGACAGAATTATTCCAATTCAAAAGTTGAAAAATATTGCTACAACCGCTTATTTACACGATTATAATATCAGACACATCTCGTTTTTTTGCCTATAAAACCGACAACGACAGCCCCATTATAAAGCACTGGATAGATACCGTGATCAACTAGCCTCACTAACATAATACCTAAGATATTTAACCGTTAACTAGCACCCTAACACACATGGGTTTATTTTTGAAATAAATAAATAATTATTTTTATTAAACTCTTTTACAGTTGTAACAACAAAACACGGACAGCGTGCGAATCACACAATACGGTGTATTGTGTGATTCGATACAATTAAAATAGAATTTAGTGCCAACTACGTAGACTTAAAATCAATGATTTATTCTTAATCCCACTTTAATCTTTATACACAATCTTTAATCTTAATAATGTAACAAAAATCGCTAACAATAGTTAAAGCCGTCTCTGTGTAAGTGTATAAAAAGAAATCGCTTATCGCTTTAGACTTAAAACCGAGTAGTAGGGGCAAACCTCGTACTTTTATTGCGAAAGTTTCCGAGCGGAGGGGGATGTGCGTTTTAAAGTGGCAACTTCGCTCATTTGTACGATACAAATTTTCCGTGTAACGAATTGAAAAATATTCAGCATATTTTGAATTTCTCCGTGAATGATCAAATGGTTTTTTTCTTATTTAGATTTTTCTCCGCTGTTTCCGCGATCATTTATTTGTTTAACGAGTTTATATATCATTTTAGATGTTTCTGATATTATTTCGGTGCTTGTTATCAGCATTGATTCTATTTGAATATTCTTTTTCAATTGCCACTATTAGTTCATACTTTTCCTATTTATCTTGTTTAAATTTTCAATTGTTTAAAATCATAATAAAATAGATTTTTGTTCATTCATGTAATTGCATTTTTTAAACATCCAATGACGTTTGATGTCAATACAACTTTCCAGTTGATCATGTTATTTCAGTTATAACTGTTATTATATTATCTGTTCCCGAAATAATTACCTATTCCTTAGCAATATGGTTAAATCCGTTCTCTTGGAGCCTCTACGTAGTAATACGAATATGTATATCAAGATTCGAGCCAATTAGGTCTATAATTTCAAAGTTGTCACTGTAAGAGAGTGAGTGATGGATTTTCCGTAACATATACTTGCTGTTCCTGGAGTAGTTACCTTTTCCGTGGTAATATGGATAAATCCTTTCTAAGTGAGCGTCTACGTAGCAAAAGGCTTATGTATGCCAAGATTAAATTCAATCGGTTCAATAATTTTAGAGTTCTCTCGGTAAGTAAGTGAGCGAAGGTTTCTTGGTTATATATACTGAATTGTCTTAACGTAGTTACCTTTTCTTTGGGAATACGGGTAAATCCGGTCAAATTGACCGACTAGGTAGCAAAAGAAATATGTGTGCCAAGATTCAAGTCAGGCGGACCAATAGTTTTGGTGTTATTGGGATAAGTAAGTGAGTGACCGTGTTTTGGTTATATATACCAGTTGTTCCCAGGGTAATTACCTATTCCGTGGAAATACCCGTTCCCACTTACCATGTACATCGCGGAATTACAAATTTTACTGAAATTCAAGTAAATAGGGTCAAATAGTGCTGTAGAACTCGTGATGAGTGATGTTTGTTGGAACAATACCTACTTCAGAGGTATTAATATTAAGCAGACGAAGTTATGCGCCGGCTAGTCATAAACAAAATGAAATATAATCAAATAGCAACACGAACGACCTTATATAAAGTGAGATAAGAAAATTTAAACTTTTACGCTCACTTGGTAACATTCAGTAACTTTTCTTTAAGTTGACGTAACGTATACATTAACCCAAAACTTTGACGGCTCCCTTGATTAAAACTGTCAGATCTTTTATACTGAACTTCACTTTTATATATTTTAATTCTTTCTTTTTCTGTGATATCTCTAAACGTGAGAGAAATACTCACTTACTCAACGTATCGTAACCAAGACGCTCGCTTAGAACGGGTTCTTCCATATTCCCACTGGAATTACACGAGTAAAATCGCAGTAAACAACTTGTGTGTAGTGTATTATAAATCTTACCATAAATTTCGCAACATTCCCTAATTAAAAATCAATGTATTACAACGGATATATAATTTAAATATTATTGTAACGAAGTAGAACAATGTTCTTCCAGCCGGGAATAGAACACTGATAACGAAACAACTGTTACGGAAAGACTGATAATATAAAAAAAATATTTTTAGATCTAGTTTTAAAGATTGATAATTAAAAGAAGTGATCAAAGAGGGCGAAGACGTCAAGTCGAAGTCGTAGCCGACGTCAACGACGAAGATGAAGTTGTTTACGACGTCAACGACGAAGATGAAATCATATTCGTCGTGAACAACGAAGATGGAGGCGTAGAATACGCCAACGCTGAAGATGAAGTCGTAAACGACGTCAACAAGGTTTATGAAATCATATGCGACGTCAACAACGAAGATGGAGGCGTAGACGACGTCAACGCTGAAGATGAAATCGTATGCGACGTCAACGACAAACATTAAATCGTAGACAACGTCAACAAAGAAGATGGAAGTCGTAAACGACGTCAAAAACGGATATGAAGTCGTTTACGACGTTAACAACGAAGATGAAGTCATATACGACCTCAACAACGAAGATCGAGGCGTAGAATAAGTCGACAACGGATATGAAGTCTAAAACGACGTCAACGACGTAGATGAAGTCGTAGACGACGTCAATGATGAACATGAAATCGTAGAAAGCTAGTATAACTTAATAAAAAACAAAGTTATCGAGCATTTTAACAGCTGGGGTCTTCAAATCTTTTTATTGACGTTATTTGAGCATTTTAATCCCAATTATTTCACTTTTACACCGTCTGTATAACATCATATCATTCAAACCGCGGCAGAGTTTCTCATCTCTCCGTGTTTATAACCGCAGTTTGTTCAAACATCTTTAGGTCGGCGTTTATTTTTTCACTTTGTCAGTTTACGCCTCGAGATTAACTTGTATTATATTAGGGTTCTTTAAAATAACATCCAACAAATAAAATTTGTCCATAGTTTCATAAATGATGATAATGAAAGTGAAGTTATATTGAGTGGCCTTTTAATGTCCCGTTGCTGGGCACAGGCCTCCCCGCTCATAGGAGAGAGATTTTATAAAGCATAGACCCAACACGCTGTTCCATTGAGATTTATCATGCTACACATAGTTTCAGCACACTATACTGTGGCAGAATGCTCAACACGGGGATCTCAACGGCATCTCCTGGTGTTGATGGTTGGGGCGGACTTCTACTTGGCCAGGACAGAGAGTGCGATGGTCGTCAGCGAAGCAGGGTAGTGAGCCATAACCTCCTTTAGCGCGATCATTATCTGACTATACTGGATTGGGCAAGCGAGCCTCTGCTGTCCTACTTTAAAGTTACGAGAGACCGCAGCATTTGAGTGAATATTCTGCTTTAACAGTGAATCCCATACTACCACTAATTAGGGTGCGTCAAAGAATTTCCCAGCGATAGAAAAAGGCTTAACATATCCCAGAATTGCTCTCGGGATTAGCAGATTTCTCCACGCCGCTCTCCATCTCCAATATGGATGCTGGACGGAACAATTACGAAGTGTCAACCAACAACATCTCTGAACGAGAATTCAGGCGTCACCACTGGGCCATAACGTCATCTGGATGGAAGTTAAAGGCTGCTATGGGTCAGGTTATATATACGTCATAGGAAAGTGATGTGTATACAGGTGGTTATGTCAACGTCATCAGTAGGAGCCATATTTCAACCTCCAAAGTGTGCCCGTCGGTGGGAATGTTGATGCAATCAAACACTTTATTAATTAACTCGGATTATAATGTCCAATCACTTAATAATTTTAACAGAACTCATTAACAGTAATAGTTAGGATCGCGTGACAGTTTCAACAGTCGACCGCTGTGGCGGACCGTCACTCGAGAACTGCCGAGAACGCCGCCGGCTCACGGCACATGACTGTCCAGCATTGATAGGCGTGTATATATCATTCAATCATGTGAAACATAAAGTAGATGAACATGAAACAAAACATAATTAAATAACAATTTGTGTTAAATTTAAATTGAAATTAATAAATTTACTTTGTATTAGCGCTTTAATAAATTGTGTAGGGAACACTGTTGGTGTTACACGGTTCGTGCTTGACGATTTTTTTGTTTACAAGTCACCAGCGATATTGGTTATCGGCTCCCCTTTACGTTTTATATTTATTTTGATTTCTATTAGGCAAGATTAGGGATTGTTGATTGTTTGCGCCAGTTTCTGTGATGTTTGTGGCTTTATTTTTTCACTTTGAAGTTGATTTATTGACCGTGGAAAACCGTGAAAGTATTATATAACTAGTACCAACCCTGGCTTCACATGGATAATAGAGCATATTATGTTTTCGTCTGTAGTAGGATTGCATCAGCTTGATTTATCAATTATTTGAAATACATTCAAATATATAATAGTCTACACTACTTGAAGTATTTTTATATATTTTATTGCGTAGATACTATATACATAAAAATCAATTAAAATATTTCATTATATACAATGTTTTAATAATAAAATGAAAAGAAATATCTAAGGCAACTAACATATAAGGAAAGATAAAACAAATGGTATAGTGAGTTATCCTTAAAAGATTTTGTAGATTAGAGTTTTTTGTAGATCTATAAAAGAGGTATCATTTCACTGTACATTGTTTTATCATAACTTTAAGGGATTAAGCAGTTTTCGATGAAAATCTCAGGTGGCTTGATTTTTTCCAACAGTTCAAGTAGTTATTATTATATTTCAATCAATTTACACAAAACCATAACAAATATATGTCGGAGAATAAGAGAGAAACCGAGAAGCATAAAGCAAAAAGCAATAAACAGGGGCGTAGGGTTCTCCGCCGACATCAGAAGTTTTTATTAATTGGATCCATTATTTAATTTGTTATTCTGTGGGCGTTCGTGGATAATGTTGGTGCAATCAAACACTTTATTAATTAACTCGAGTTATAATGTTCAATCACTTAATGTTCCTGATATCAATTTACACAAACTCATTAACACTAATAGCTAGGAACGCGTCAGTTTCAATAGTCGACCACTCCGGCCGACCACCGCTCGAGAACTACCGAGAGACGGGCCGGACTGCCACTTATTGACTCTGCCCCCACGCCGATACAAAGATGGCGCCTGCGTTCCACAGACTATTACGGACGGAAAATCAAAAAATAAATAGAAAGTTTAATAAAAAAAGAACCACCTTTAAAACATACTTACAAAATGATGTTCCCCGCGTATCCACTTGGCAGCTCCCGCCTATATGTAGGTACCTTGGCTGACACCGACTCCGAATATAACAATACGAAGAACACTATAAAAGAATACGCAATTATTTCTTACTTTTTAGAGCATATTAATATATTTGTAAGTTTGTTTTGAAGGCGGTTCTTTTTTTGTTAAAATTTTTATTTATTTTTTGATTTTTAGTGAATCTGAAGTAAACGTGTTGCAATGCAGCAACAAACGTAAGCTCATTGCTATTTGATTACAGACACTTATATTTTCTGCCATAAACCGCACCCTTACTGTAAGCCGTTGAGGAGATCCATTGATCTTCATATTTAACTACGACTAGCACTTGACCATACCGAAGTTACGGTAGGCAACTCAAATATCTGGATAGCCTATAGAAGATTCTGCCGAGTATCGTTCATTTGCTCCTAAGAATTGAAGAGTTCCGTCACTTTGTCATGGATTCCATCATCAGAACCTAACCAAACTATCACAAAACAACCCTTGAAGTATATCCTTTCCAATAAAAAAAGAATCATCGAAATCGGTTGGCGTGATCTTGAGTTATTCGTCCATTTGTCGCGCACATGCTTAATGCAAATTTAACACTTATCCGGTTTTCTCATGGATGCCATCATCAGAACTGGATTTAAAAAAAATGGGACCCTATGACGAGCCCCACCTTTCATTTAAAAAAAAATCATCAAGATCGGTCCATCCAGTCGGGAGATATGAGGTAACAAACATAAAAAATACAGACGAATTGATAACCTCCTCCTTTTTTTGAAGTCGGTTAAAAAGAGGTATCATTTCACTGTACGACACTGTAAGCAGTTTTTGACGAAAATCTCAGATGGCTTGATTTTTTCCGACACTTCAATTAGTTATTGTTACATTTCAATCAATTTACACAAAACCATAACCTATATAAACCTTCCCCAAGAGTTACTCTATCTATTGGTGAAAATTGCATATTAATCCACTCAGTAGTTTTCGAGTATATCGCGGACAAACAGATATAATATTGTATGTAAGGAAATATACAATTACGAACTGAGCCTGCCAGTGACACCACTTTTAAACGTTTTATAGAAAAATTCATAACCAATGCGGATATCTGCAGTAATTACTTTAAAGAGTTCAAAGCAATAGCTATTTAGTGAACCAGCTTTATATGTTTTCTATTAATTTAATAAACAGCGCTTTTCTATTAACCATGAATACAAGTCATAATATTCTTTCTTCAAGTAGGTTTAACAAGGTCATTTGAATCGTCAAGTTTATCCGTTGGTAATTAACCTACCATCGGTACAGAAAGTTTTAACACATATCTTTACGTATAAAATGAAGTGGCTTTCGCTGTTTGCTTGCTTATATCTTTTAAAATAATCAACGGATTTAAATGCAATTTTCAGCAATAAATAGAATGATTCAAGAGGAAGGTTCATATGTTTAACATAAACATATTATAGTACACTAAAATCGAAAACTTCAAAGATTTGTAATGTGATGTAACAATCATATTTATGTGCGATAAAATAGACTACGGAATTGTGTATCTTAAATAGATTTATAAAAAATTCGAAAACGGTGTGTATTTATTTCCAAAAGATCCACAGTTACCATTTTTATCTTTTGAATATAACAAAAAAATATGTGTTATTTACCAAGCTATTTTATACAATACAGTATTATTCTTTATTTAATGAAATACTTTCTATACGTTGTTTATTTCGTGTAGATTAACAGTGTTCTTAACAGTATTTTATTAAAATACATACTTTGGAAGACGTCAGAAGTTTAATAAATAAAAATTTACCGCCTTCAAAACAAACTCACAAATATATTAATACGCTCTAAAAAGTAAGAAATAATTGCGTATTCTTTTATGGTGTTCTTCGTATTTCGTATATTCGGAGTCGGTGTCAGCCAAGGAAGATGTTCCCCGGGTGTCCACTTGGCAGCTCTGGCGTCTCTCCCACCTATGGCTATATATGTAGGTACCTTGGCTAACACCGACTCCAAATATAACAATACGAAGAACACTATAAAATAACACGCAATTATTTCTTACTTTTTAGAGCATATTAATATATTTGTAAGATTTTTTTAAGGCGGTTCTCTTTTTATTAAAATTTTAATTTATTTTTTGATTTTTAGTGCATTGCTATTTGATTACAGACACTTATATTTTCTGCCTTAAACCGCACCCTTACTGTAAGCCGTTGAGGAGATCCATTGATATTCATATTTAACTACGACTAGCACTGGACCATACCGAAGTTACGGTAGGCAACTCCAATATCTGGATAGCTTATAGAAGATTTTGCTGAGTATTGTTGATTTGCTCCTAAGAATTGAAGAGTACCGTCACTTTGTCATGGATTCAATCATCATAATCTAACCAAACCATCACGAAAGAACTCTTGAAGTATATCCTTTCCAATAAAAAAAGAATCATCGAAGTGGGTTGGCGTGATTTTGAGTTATTCGTCCATTTGTTGCGCACATGCTTAATGCAAATTTAATACTTATTCGGATTTCTCATGGATTCCATCATCAGAACTGAATTTTAAAAAATGGGACATTATGACGAGCACCACCATTCATTTTAAAAAAATCATCAAGATCGGTCTACCCAGTCGGAAGATATGAGGTAACAAACATTAAAAATAAATACAGACGAATTGATAACCTCCTCCCACTGGACCCAATATTGATCCCTGAGGCACACCTGACAGGGCAGAATATGAACTAGTAGGTGATAGGTCGCCCCATTGCGTCATCAAAAGTTGTATAGTAATTAATGATTTTATACATAGGAACCGTTGAAATATTTGTTCTTTAATAAACATATGTTCGAGGAGACAAATATTAAATCACTGCGTGTACATTACATTGGTACTACATATTCGGATTCCGACGTTTGATGCTTGACCGCAGACGTATTGGCCTCGTTCTATATAAGGAAAACATCAAACTGGGAACCGCACCGGATATAGCTGGACCCGGTGAGCGATCCAAATATGTTTCGCTTCTTTCACATAGATATTTGTATAAATATCTATTTCTATATTAGACTAGCGGCCCGGTACGTGCTTTGCTATAAAGTGAAATAAAAAAAGTGTGTGTGTGCTTATGTACACGCAATACAAGTTATACTTCTTTGTGGTAACCAGATATATCTTCAATCTTTACAAAAAAAACATTTTTCACTTTATTCGACGTTTGTAGAAATAATAATACTAAATTTCATTGGATATCTGTATATATATATAAAAGCAACTCTGTTTTTCTTTGTTATCGATAAACTTGAAAACTACTGGACCGATCGTCATGAGATCATGACCATTCGACGCGGAATTAATTGTAGAACTTCAATGCTTATAAACGTGTTTCCACACACCCTCCCATGCATTCACCCACGCACTCCCACACATACACCCACGCATCCATCCACGCACTCCCACGCATCCACCCACGCACTTCCACGCATCCACCCACGCACTCCCACGCATCCACCCACGCACTCCCAAGCGTCCTCCACGCATCCACCCACGCACTCCCAAGCATCCACCCATGCACTCCCACGCATCTACCCACGCATCCACAAGGTTGTGACATGAATTATTAGACCGTTGTCTATTATTTATTTCTAGGTTATGTAAATATGACATTCATTTATGCTACTATCTTTTGTTTAAAATTATTCATCTTTCATAGGTAAATGTAAAGATATCATTTATTTACGCTATCTTTTTTTTCAAAACAAAAAAGATTCTGTGTGTCATTTAATCGATTGTGGTTTGTTTAGTATTTGTAAAACTAAAAGCTGCCATATTCCAAATCTTTTTGACAGAACGAAGTCTGTCGGGTCTGCTAGTAAATATTATATAAACTGTTTTCTAAAGTAGAGTCTGAGAGTTATAGTTTTGATTAGAATGTCACGTTGATATTTTCAATGTGACAATATATCTAACGAATGATATAAAAACTAAAACCTTGACTATAGCTAAGTTCAGGATGTCGGTTTTTGTGATGGTGTGCGTGCGCATTGTGAAAATTTACTTTCACCGTTTTTCCATAATGCGCCAAAAAAGTATGTCTTCAAAAATCATTGGAACATTTGTTCCGTTCGTTAAAATTACCTCGTATTGCATAACATTTCGTAATATTATATGTTTTTGGTATTTTTAAGTATTGCCACTATATTACTCAATAACTCCCAACATTTCAGAGCTATCCGTGTAGTCACCCAGCTATCTATAGTCTAACATTACGTATTAACGTATACTTAAAAAGTAAGCGTATTTAGTTTTTATTTAAAATTATAAACAAAACTAATTTCGGCGCCAAATCGAATCGAATGAATAATGATACAGAAACGTAATGAAAAAGATAAAAAGAACAGAGCCAAACAGTTAAGCGGTTATTACTTCAAATTGCATTATTTCTGTTGGTTCGTATTGCATAACAACATCCAACTAATTCTACGACGAGCTTTTTGTACTGTGTCGTGTATTAAATTAACATTTGGTAAAGTTATGGCGGAACAAAACATCTCAGTTGGGCTTTAACTTTACATGACCCTACGAATGTTAAATGAATACAGTTTTAAATGCTAATAAGATTCTTAAATAAGATAAAGATAGTTACATTTATATCTAGCTGTTCTCGGCTGTGTCACATGCTTTGATCCCGATTCAGTGGGAATATGTGAAAACCCGTAGTTCCCAGTGAAAACATGACTTTAAAATGACCTTATATATGTCATACAAAGAGCATTACGTAATAGTGACGCCATTAACGAACATCCTACGTAATATTTGATTGCCTTGCTAGTAAAGGTTCTGGATTCGATTCCCGGCAAGCCAAATTTAAGATATTGTATTTTCTAACTTGTCTGAGTTTGGACTGGTGGAAAGCTTCGGCTGTAAAAGCCGATTCAGTGGAAACACAAGAAAATCTGTACTTCACAGTGAACGCATGACCTTAAAATGACCTGATATATGTCATGCAAAGAGCATTAAGTAAGAGTGACGTCATTTATGAACACCCTACCTGATATTTGACTGCCTCGCTAGTGAAGGTTCTGGATTCGATTCCCGGCACGTCCAATTCAGGAAATTGTCTTTTTAGTTTGTCTAAGTTTGGACTAGTGGGAAGCTTCGGCCATCGCTTCCTGCAAAAACTCGATCCAGTGGTCAAAGAAAATCCGTACTTCACAGTGAACGTTTGACCTTAAAATGACCTTATCTATAGGGCATAAGAGGAGTATTACGTAATAGTGACGTTATTTATGAACATCCTACATAATATTTGACGTCCTCACTAATAGAGGTCATGGATTCGATTCCCGGTAAGCCAAATTTAGGAAAATGCATTTTCAAATTCTTGTCTCTCTTTGTCTTCCTGTAAAAGCCCCATCCAGTGGTAAAATAGGAAAATCCATACTTCCCAGTGAACGCCTGACCTTAAAATGACCTTGTATATAAGCTATATGCAGAGAATTACGTTATGGTGAAGTCATTTAAGTCATGACGTCACTCTCTGACACCCTACGTGTTGTTTGACAGCCTCACTAGTAGAGGTTCTGGATTCAATTCCCGCCAAGCCAAATTTAGGATATTGCATTTTCTAGTTTGTCTGAGTTTGGATTGGTGCGAAGCTTTAGCCATGCCTAACATCAAAAATATGCTCCCAAGCAAGAAGGAGGTAAATCACCTCCTACTTCCATCTTAGACCGTATATTCACATACCAGCTGTTAAAAGTATTGTTTATATCGAGAAAGAAGTTGTTTCGCTAAATACAAGTCAATCACGCAAAGTTTTGATCATTACGCGATGAGTGAGTTAGTGAGTCTAAAACCATCTTCGAATAAGGTCTTTCTAATCAAATCAAATTAGGACAGTAAAGTGTTTGATTGCACCTACCAACGCCCACAGTATGGAAATTGAATAATGGATGCCATTAATGCCGAATGATGCTCCTTTCTCAAGTTTATGATTTATATAACACCACTTATGAATAAATAGGAGTGGAGCATCAAAGAAATGTGTTGCGATAAAGGGAAAAATTTACACCTATGTAGAGTTTCCATTGCATACGCTGCTTAAACGGTTAAATTTACGCAAAAATCGTATATCACGGAATTGTTCCCCTTTAAAAGATGTACAAAATAGTATTTGTCTATCTCTTAAAGTGAATCCACTATAACCTTTTTGTTTGTGTTTGTGTTTGTGTTGGTATTCTGCCAAGACGTGCTACATCCTAACTCTCGCACTATTTTTAGCAAAAATGACTGACCGACTAAAGCTGGGTAATATATTTGTTAAGTTATATCACTTAGAAGCTTTAAATAATTAATATGATCCGTTTAAATATGCTAATATGTCAATTCCAATGCGATGTATATCCCCATGAATTGATTGATCAACCACTATATCGGATTAGGGCGGTTGTTGAAATAATTGTTAATTATTGAAATTGATTACTATATGGTTTAAACTTGTTGGTAAATTAAATAGTAACAACCTATTTAATACGATAAAAGTATATAACATCCCGCTGATAATAGTTATATGGAGAGAGAATCGAGAGTATCGATAATATCGAAATAAATTCCATGAACACAGAAAAACTTTGATTGAAATTCGTGAAGCTAAGTATATCGTATTTTTTTAAATATTGCTAATAACTTAAATATAAGTTCAACGATATTATGTTTTTACATAATAAAAAAAAAACAATTTACTATGATTTCTTCCACAAAACAAAGGCAAGGGTGGGAATATAAATAAGTCGATAATTAGAGTATCCAAAAAAACGACAAAGTATGTGTGTGTGTGTGTGTGTGTGTGTGTGTGTGTGTGTGTGTGTGTGTGTGTGTGTGTGTGTGTGTGTGCGTGAGCGTGTGCGTGTGCGTGTGTGTGTGTGTCGGATTAGAGAGGCCGAGCGCGGACATCAGAAGGAAATATAGATTATAATAGAACGAATATAATAATTAAAGTGAGATATTAGAAGGAGTGTTTATGTGTGTAATAAAAGTAGAAGACAATAATTAACTACACGATACAATTGATAAATTATATGAAAAAGGCAGAAGTTATCACAAATATAAACGTCCACGCCCTGACGCAGTCACTAAGAATGCGTACCGAACCCACGCTCTCGGCTCCTTTTATAGAACCCATAGTGCGGCCTCGAATCGTGTCAGTTTCTGAACCGACACAAGTGATATTAACGAGTTATTACCGTCTTTTTCTATTTAAATATTTAACTGCTTTTGCAACAAGTTTAAATGTCTACTTCCGTCATATACTCGTATATATAAGCGATTTACTACTGACAAATTTATCACGAAAACTGTAGGTCCCATTGTCCTCTAACTGGGCGTAGTCCTGTCCCTATGTAGACAGTCACTAAGAAGGTTTCACCATATTACTTAACTTTCTTTCTCCTGTCTCTGACAGTCTCTATACGTCGAATTGTTTGGACATCGCTAAATAGCGATGAGACCGCCCATTGCACCCTAGAATTTCTAAATTTAATTCATTGTACAATTATTTCTTTTGTGATCTTCAATAAAGCATACTATCTATCTATACATGATCAGAAAATAGACGGATTTGTTGAACAATCCTGTAGTTTTCTTTCACAGAATACTAAAAAAAAAAGGTTATGGTGGATCCACCTTAAGAGATAGAGATATGCTGTCTTAATCTTTTATATACAGATTTTAAAGAGGAAGAATTCCGTTACATATATTCATGACTGTAGCGTAACTTTAACCGTTTACGTAGCACACGCAATGGAAGCTCTAAAAAGGAATAAAATTTCCCTGTTTCGACAATATTTTAGCTCAGATCCTATTGTAACTCCATTCTAAATGTGTAATGTTTTAAAAGCTTTAAAATCCTATAATTTGGTTTTGTACATAATTGATTGCGATACAAATAACTACTGAATGTCAATAAATCGTCAAACTAGCTTCCAAAGCAATTAAACATCGCATATAAACCGACTCGTTAACATAATTACGAAAATTTATTTATATATGAAAAGATCTATATTGGTCATTCAACTCTTTATATTTTAGTAAAGTAATGTATTTCTTATGAAACTATCGTTTCATTTAGCTGTACTAACATGATGGAGCGTAAATAATTCTATTAAAAGCGTTTTAAAAATATGATTGAAAAAAATTAGGATCGATTTTTTTCTGACTTTTATTCCGGAAGCGGTTTCCAAACGCCTTGTATATGTCGAATGCTGGCAAACGTTCGGTAAGCATCGAGTAAGCGTTCTGCGGGCGTTTCTTTATTTATATTTAGTTTACAGTATATATTGCCTTATTATGTACAATTATTTATTTGTAACATATATAATCTAATAAGAGTTTGATACAAATCGAATTAAATTCAATATAAAGATACAAAGATTAATAAAAATAAACGAAGCTGTCCAAGATACAATACGAAGTTCAATTTGTTGTTATCATTTAAATATATATAAATACGAGTAGCTCTTTGAAAGAGATGAATCTATGTTGAATGGCAATAATTTGACCGATGGGGAACAAGTAGAAGAGTTTGTATACTTGGGATCTAAATTTACAAAAGATGGAACATGTGAAAGTGATATTGAAAGGAGAGTGAATGCAGGGAATATGGTAAATGGTGCTCTGCACGCCTTTATGAATAGCCAGATGGTGTCTCAAAGGGCTAGACTGGCAGTGCATGCTGGAGTGTTGGTGCCAACACTTATGTATGGTAGTGAAAGTTGGGTATGGCAGAAGAATCACAAAAGTAAAATAAATGCGGTAGAGATGAGAGCGTTGAGAAGCATGAGTGGATTAAAACTGAGTGACAGAGTAAGAAATAGTGTGATAAGAGAACGTTGTGGTATAAAAGAAGATGTAGTGACTAAAATTGAGAAAGGTATGCTTAGATGGTTTGGGCGTGTAGACAGAATGAATGAAAGGAGACTGACAAAAAGGATTTTTGAGTCAAGAGTGAATGCGAAAGTTGATAGGTAAAGACGAAGGCAAACGTTCCTGGACTAAATCCAGGACATTATAAATAAGGGCCAGGTCAAGAGTACTCTAAACCGACGAACTTGTATGAAAGGTTTAATGAGAATGAAAGAAGCGAAGGAGATATGCAAGGATCGTGGCAAGTGGAAGGAAGTGCCCTCGAAGGGAATGAGGCGTGATGCTATGTATGTATGTATTTAAACATAATTCGAGGCTTATAAATTTCGGATCAATTCAACCACGCCCACTTGAATAATGCGTCCTTTTTAGTGATTGAATTTAGTTACAACACTAATCTGGAACTGGTATAAATTCACGTCTCAAATAAAATCAATGCTATTTATTATGTTAAATAATCAATTTAAATTCAATGTTAAATCGTTTAACTTGATTAATCGCCGATTAACTGGGGCTAGTAATTATTCTGATAACGATTCGTTTGATTGCTGTGTGAATATCACACATCTATTATAACTTGCTACTCCACTCGGATTCGTCTGCGTACACTTAAATGTAACTTGGTTAACAGCAGAACTCATACTTGGAGGTCGAAACATTGCAATGAACTAAACATTATAAAATTAAAATAAAGCCTATTCTATGTTCTAAGTGGGAACATATCCAGAACTAAGAAAAACCGAAGGAAAATTTATGCTTATATAGTTTTTCGAAGTTATACTAAAATGAAGTTAGCTATAGTCTGTCCGTTGGTAACATATGTTTGGATGAATTGGTGATGTGACAAAAGCAGACTGAGCAGGTTCAGCTCAAAAAGTGTCTCCAATGGCAATACCACTGTAAAATACGTCAATGTGTGTCCAATACCAACTACTATTCCTTTAAATAAGTAGCAGTTTATTACCGCCCCACTGCTGGGCACGGGACTCCTCATTCATACGAGAGAGGTTTTTTAGAGCATAGACCCACCACGCTGCTCCACTGCGGATTGGCAGGTATAGTACACAAGTGTACTCTCTATTGCTTCACTCTCATAGTCCAAAGTGACGGAAATCCGACTCTCGCAGAGAGAGATCAGGCACAGGACCGACGGCTTAACATATGAAAAAACATTGAGAAAATCTTAATAGAAAACTCAATATCGATTTCGAATTGGCCCGATCCGGGACTCGAACCCAGGACCTCATGTCAGTAGTCGAACATGCTTACCACCAGACCAATGAGGCCCTCCCTTAACCTTCAGATTCCTGCAACTAGAAGGCGTCCTCTGAGGCCCTTGAAACAACATAACCTTTGATCATCCTTAGGGCTATCTCCAAACCAAAACTTCGGATCTACTTCATACCTATTCTACTTTACCACCACAGCATCTCCACCCGTCATAAGACCCTCATCGAGCTGTTACGGGCTGTCACGAGGGTGCATGATCCGAGCGTAGAAGTGAAAACCTGGAACATGCCAAAGAGAGGCGCGATCGGTTTAAGCCTTACACTTGAGATCCATGTATTTTTAAGTTTTCTTATGATATTATCGCTTAGACTGCCCGGCCGCGTTTTATTGGCCCTTGTAATTTGGATCGCTCTTTTTAAAGGAAATAACCGTAGCCTGCCCCGCCCCGCACGGGCGTCTTAGCTTCAGGTGCCCTGCGGGTCTAATGACGATAAAGTGGCTCTTAGGACATAAATGTTCATGAATAACTACTATATTGTGTAATATTCTGTTTATTAAATTAAGACTGTGGTATAGCATCATGGTTTCCTAAACTTTGAGATTGTGAATAAAGTCCGTCTTGTATTTATAGGCTCAATTCTTAAAAATTAAAGTTTACCTCAAGGGTTTTCACTGTTACTTACGTCACTTACATAATCAAAAATACAAATAAACACTGACAGTTTATAAAATACCACATAAAAAGTTAACGACTTTCGACGCGACACACGCACCGTTAGTAACGGTCTCTTTGTAACTGATTATTTTTTTGTTGTTTCTATTGTCTGGTGTTATCTCTATGCATATTTTGTTACGACAGTTACCGAGAAGCGAAATAGATAATACACGTTACGACTTAAAAAGAAAGAGATGCTAATATTTCTGATTGCAGGAGTTTAAACAGAACTATCTTATCTTTTCAACTGGTAGTTGACACGGGCAGTCAAAGGCATTAGTTATTACATACAATTATCGTTATTAACCCACTTTCAAGACTACCAATTGTTTTCTTTCTATTGAAACTCACGTAAAACGTTTCTGTCTCAATGAGTGTTAGAACTTAATGGTAGATGTCATAGGAATTCACTTTTTAATTCTATTCATATAACTTGTCACAGATAAAACTATACACCATATCTGTGCATATGAATGCACTAATCTCAGGAACTCTTTGTCCGAATTCAGAAGTTCTTTCAGTTTTAGATAGACGATTTATGGTGGGAGGCTATAAGTTATATAACATTACTTTACGACCAAAAGGAGCAAAGCATTTCATAAGTGTTGCAAAAATGGGGAAATCGTACTCCTTTTGAAAGCTTCAGTTGCGTGCGTTGCGTAAACGGTTACAGTTACGCAGCAATCAAATTTGTTTTCTCGAAATTGCTCAAATCAGTTAGCCTATTACATACTGTATCTTTAGTAACCAATAACAAACTTGGTTAGAAACAAAAGCTTGCATCATTTTAATTGATGGTTTCCAGCTACTATTGGCTACTGTATATCAAGTAGTAAATTTTAAATAATGTAAATCTTATTGGTTGGACTGGTGTGTGCTTATTTTTGATATATTTAGCCATGATTTATGATCCATAATATATATTATGGATGTCTGACGATGACGATGGAAGACCAGAACCCTATATATATAGGGTTCTGGTCTTCCATCGTTTAAATAAAGACAACCACAGTCAAAATTCACAGAGATTATTCATTACTTTAAACTAAATTATTAATTAAATGACAATAACCAATAATTTATGGGTGCAAGGTGTGCACCGGGCAGCAGTTCGAGTAAGAATGCTCGCCAGTTTTTTTTTTTATTCGAAGTGTGTAGTTGCTGTTAGCCCTACTGGCTTTGACAGCGTAACCGAGAGGAGTGGCGAGCGTAGCTCTGCCGAGGGGTGCGCCCGTAGAAGGGTCCTGCTGCGTCGGGGGAAAACGTTGCTCTAAAGGCGCCTCCTGCGAGGCTCGGAACTAGGCTTAGAGCAACGCTTGCTGCTGCTG
Organism: Elymnias hypermnestra; assembly: GCA_015832385.1. Classification (NCBI taxonomy): domain Eukaryota; kingdom Metazoa; phylum Arthropoda; class Insecta; order Lepidoptera; family Nymphalidae; genus Elymnias; species Elymnias hypermnestra. The sequence continues at coordinate 208,598 of JACTOM010000239.1, forward strand.
AAAAGGACAATCGGACAGGTGCTTAATCTTGACGCCCATGGGTCCGCGACTGGGAGCCGCGGCCGGGGTGCGTCAGGTAGCGGGGACCTCGTCTTCGCCGGCGAAGACGCTGTGTGTGTGTGTTTGTGTACGGGGCATTGTCAATAGTAATCTGGTCGTCTGGGTCGTCAAGGACGTGTTTGGGCCGCCTCTTCCTAGGCGGGATGTTTAGCCTAATCCCATAAGAGGCGGCATTTCTAATGAGAGGGTTGGGGTGACTGACGGCTCTCTTGAAGTAGTCTACGGAGAGCGTTTTGAAATGATTATTGACCGTTGCGAGGTCGAGATCTCTGTGGAGATCGACGTTGCGCATGAACCAGCGGGCGCCCGTGGCTATGCGCATGAATTTGTTCTGCAGCGTCTGGAGTCGAACCAGCCGGCGTGCAGGAACGTGAGCGAACACTACGCTCGCATAAGAGAATATGGGGCGGATGCAAGTTTTGTAGAGTGTCACCTTGTGGCGCAGTGACAATTTACTCTTCTTGCAGATCATGGGATAGAGGCGACTTAGCACAAACGCTGCCCTGCCGCGGACGGTGCGAATGTGTTCGGTGAAGTGCATGCACGCATTTAGGGTGACTCCTAGATATTTGGCTTTCCGTTGCAAAGGGATCGGAGATAGCCCGCCAGTCTAAATGCAAGCCCTTTTATACTAGTTTCTGCGAGTGGGGGTAGTTCGAATGTTGGTAGACGTTTGTCGCTAGCTCGCTGCACACCTTGTTACCGACATTAAAATACGTTGCCGCCGTCATATACATATTATTTGAATCAAACCAATTCAAAACTCCTTCATTTAACTTATACACCACTTTTTCAATTGAAACTTCTTTAGGCGCATGAGGGTATGTAACATTTTACGTATGACACACGTGATTAACGTCACGAAGATGTGCAGCGATTTTTATGCTAATTTGTTTTTTAGTATTTACAAATAACATGTGACATTTTAATTTACAATTTCTCATTTCAACAAAATTTCAATTAAATTCCTAATGTTCACGCCGTCCGTGACCTTGTCGTGGAGACTACCAAGGTCGCCCAGGCCCATGATGGCGTGGTTTATCTCGATCACCTTGGACGGCGGGAGGAGATAATTTATTAGAGATTCCAGAGGTGTCGAACAGCTATTAGGGAGCTCTCACCTACCTCGACTCCAGGCGCCTCTCTTCTCGAAGGCGTTGACTCCAGGTGGTGTGTGTTCCCGTGAAATGTGTGTACTGTAAAGTGTAGTTGTGGAATGTATAGAGTATGTAACCTGCCAAAGCGTCGCGGATGTCCGTGATCAGCGACACTGGTTCACTCTTCCTATCCCTAACTCCAATGGAGGGAAGTCTATTGCGTCCAACGCGTCAAGGATTTCAGCTAACCCCCCGAACCAAAAGACGCGTAGGATCCCGCACTTCCTTCCGCAAATCACTCAAAATCCCGCGACGGCCCTAGATCGCGGCCGTCCTCAAAGCGGTTCCGAGTTTGACCTCTTCCAAAGGATTCTTACCCCACAGATAAACTATCTTCACAGAGTATATCGCGCCATACCTACAGAGCAACGATACCATCGTGCGCGAACACCTAACATATCTTCTTTTTTCCCTCCCTCTACGTCTCGAAAATCTAAAGTTTCACATTTGTATAAATATAAACAAGACTTCAAAATTGATTTGCCAAAGAAGTTTTCCTTCTGACATTTGTACACAGGCATTTTATCTTTTTTAATGAACATATACTTACAAGTGTTAGCAAAGTGGTTAAATTGTAAGTTTCGATATTATTAAGGTTCTATTATCAAAGACTACACTTCTATAATTACTGATTTTGCCAAACCTATACCGGTATATGCATATTTAAAAAAAACATGAAATTTAAATAAAAACAATTCTTTTCAAATTTTTGCCGACCGACCGACTATACCCACTCCGAATATAACAATACGAAGAACACTATAAAAGAATACGCAATTATTTCTTACTTTTTAAAGCACATTAATGTATTTGTAAGTTTGTTTTGAAGGCAGTTCTTTTTTTGTTAAAATTTATATTTATTTTGGGATTTTTAGTGAATCTGAATTAAACTAACAAATTTGTCCCAATATGTATACACCTAAAAACGTGTTGCTCATATGAGATAACACCGTTTTAATGACACAACTTTACAAAGTTAAATTTACATTAATATCGCCACACCCGGGATCGAACCCATAACCTTATACCAGCGCTTCACACATAATTCACCTTTCAAATATTGCAATGCAGCAACAAACGTAAAGTCATTGGCATTTGATTACAGACAGTTATAGATTTTGCCAAAAATCACACTCTTACTGTAAGCCCTTGAGGAGTTCCATTGATCTTCATATTTAACTACGACTAGCACTTGACCATACCGTAGTTACGGTAGAAAACTCAAATATCTGGATAGCTTATAGAAGATTCTGTCAAGTATCGTTCATTTGCTCCTAAGCATTGAAGAGTTCCGTCACTTTGTCCTGGATTCCATCATCATAACCTAACCAAACTATCACGAAACAACCCTTGAAGTGTATTCTTTCTAATAAAAAAGAATCATCGAAATCGGTTGGCGTGATCTTGAGTTATTCGTCCATTTGTCGCGCACATGCTTACGCAAATTTAACACTTATCCGGTCGGATACTAAAAGCCACGGGAATAATAATGCTGTCCATGTAACTTGTTATACATATTTCCGTAACTTAATTAATGATGAGGGAAATCTAAAACTTCTACTGACTACGTCGTTGAAATATAAAATCCAAAACCGTCGAATGATCGGACTCTTCTTGCTGCAACATACGATTCAATAAATATTCAGTTTTTTCGAAGGCAAACAATTTGCAGGTTCGTCTAATTAGGTAATTAAACATCTCCTTCTATAACACTTAATAGAAATATACTTATAACATATATCGTACATTTAATAATAAAATTGCATACCATAGTTTCTAATGTGACCTCTTTAGTGCTTTTTGCAATATAAACTTTTTTAAATTTAACCTTATGGCCTTTGACATAATTGTCAATCGATTTGGAGTGAAGAAAGTTCAGAAATCATTTGTCGGGTTGAGCATACGCATTTTCAATAAGGTTTGGATTTGCCTCTAGATAGTTAAATCCTCTCCAATTGCAAAAGGCATATTATAAAGTTAAAGATGATTGATTGAGAGCGTTGAGAAGTATGTGTGGTTTAAAACTGAGTGACTCAGTGGGAAATAGTGTAATAAGAGAAGGTTGTGCAATAAAAGAAGACGTAGTGACTAAAATCGAGAAAGGTATGCTTAGATGGTTTGGGCACGTAGAGAGAATGAATGAAAGGAGACTGACAAAAAGGATTTATGAGTCAAGAGTGAATGCGAAAGTTGGAAGGGGAAGACCAAGGCGAACGTTCCTGGATCAAATCCAGGAATTTCAATTAAGGGCCAAGTCAAGAGTACTCTAAACCGACGAACTTGTATGAAAGGTTTAATGAGAATGAAAGAAGCGAAGGAGATATGCAACGATCGTGGCAAGTGGAAGGACGTGGTCTCTGCCTACCCTTATGGGAATGAGGCGTGATGCTATGTATGTGTGTAGGTATGAAGATTATTTAAGCGACAAAGATGCTTGGACTTGATTCCAGTTGTACATGAAAGCTAAACTAAGTTAAAAGGAGTACGTAAGGAGTTTCTTGCCGGCTTCTTCTCAGCAGAATCAACTTTCCGAACCGGTGGACGATTTATTACCAACAAACAAATTACTGACGATTCAAAAGTGCTTTTTGAGCCTACATGAATAAAGAATATTTTGATTTTGAAAAAAAATAAGGTTAGTAAAATATATATTTCGGAGAAGAAGAGAGAAGAAGCATAGGCATAACGATCCTCCGGCGACATCGTCATTAGTGGCATCCGTAATTCAATTTCCATACTGTGGGTGTTGGTGCAATCAAACACTTTATTAATTAACTCGGATTATAATTCACAAAAACTTCCAATGGAACCCCCGACAATTGACAAACACAGCAACTGTTAAATAAGTGTACTTTACTCAATTCTACAGTCTCATGACTTATGGAATATTAGTATGGAGACCAGCAGTGGAGGTAAAGAAGGATTTTATACTGCAAAAAAAGCAGTTAGTGCAGTTTTTGGTAAAAGACCCCGTGACTCCTAGAGATATTATTTTAACTATTTAACTAAAAGTCCGGTTGTCACTTGTATAATACAAGGAGAAAAGAAAAGCTACAATCAGGTTTTTTAAGATAAGCGAAGACCAGGATATCCTTTATTGGCAATGGGATTTGCTTTTAAAATAAAATCCCAAGCACAATAATGGGACTGCCAGATACAAAATTTAGCATGTTACTTAAAAAAAATCCTTATTCAGAAGGCCTACTATAGTATAAATGACCATATAAATGACAAACGGGTCTGGACTTAGCTGGTGGCATATTATATGGCATATGTTATAATTCTAGTAGGCTACATAAGATTAACAACTCATTTAAGGGTAACTGTATACGTACATACATACATAGCATCACGCCTCATTCCCATAGGGGTAGGCAGAGACAACATCCTTCCACTTGCCACGATCCTTGCATATCTCCTTCGCTTCTTTCATTCTCATTAAACCTTTCATACAAGTTCGTCGGTTTAGAGTACTCTTGACCTGGCCGTTATTTAAAATGTCCTGGATTTGGTCCAGGAACGTTCGCCTTGGTCTTCCCCTTCCAACTTTCGCATTCAACAACAACAATTCGCAACAGTGAACGCATGACCTTAAAATGACCTGATATATGTCATGCAAGGAGCATTAAGTAAGAGTGACGTCATTTATGAACACCCTACCTGATATTTGACAGCCTCGCTAGTGAAGGTTCTGGATTTGATTCCCGTCACGTCCAATTTAGGATATTGTCTTTTTAGTTTGTCTAAGTTTGTGGCAAGCTTCGGCCATCGCTTCCTGCAAAAACTCGATCCAGTGGTCAAAGAAAATCCGTACTTCACAGTGAACTTTTGACCTTAAAATGACCTTATCTACAGGGCATAAGAAGAGTATTCCGTAATAGTGACGTTATTTATGAACATCCTACATGATATATCCTACAAGTGTTAAAGTTTAACGTTCATAAATGCTGCTTTGCAGCCTAAATTGAAAAATAAATTAATATTGTTCAATCACTTAGTGTTCCCGATATTAATTTACACAAACACATTACCAATAATAGCTTGGAACGGGATAGTTTCAACCGTCGACCATTGCCGCGGGCTGTCACTCCAGAACTAGAGGACATTTGACTCTGTCTCACGCCGATAGATACATGGCGCCGGCGGCAAGTTGACTCCGACATATATATATATTGGTTCTCCTTGAAAACGTCCACCGGGAATCGAGCGTAGGAATTCTGCTAGCGAAGCGGGTAACACCAATGAGGCTCTTCTATAACTTTTAACTCTTAACCCGTTTAGTCGTTTCGTTCTACGCACCCCACCCTTTAGTAGTACTTACGGTATATTGTAAAAGTTTTGACGCAACGAAGCGCTGTCGACGGACGGACAAATTGTTTTGACGTTTCACTAAAGTTCAAAAAGGTCGGCCGGTACTATTTTGTTTTGTTTGCTTAACACGAAAATAGGTTTGTACTTATTTAGCTTCTGTAACACCTTGATTTATAAAAGCTTTTGCGAATAAACGTTAAGATTAACGAATGTTTTTCTGCTCGGTAAATAAAAATGTTTATTAAAAGAAATATCTTATGATAACAAGGATTCCTGAGATGATACAAAGGTTGTAGATTTTAATAATGATGATAAAAAATTATACCCCACGAAGTTTTTTTAGTGGGCTCCTCTCAAAACGTATAATTTGTTCTTTATTATACTCAGCAGTCGTATATTTATTTTTACCTGGCAAAAATTCCTAATTGAATATTTTGTTCCAAGTTTGACTGTTCCAGTAAAAAAAAACTTAATTGAAACATATTATAATATGAAAAATTATTGAGACGATAAAAAAAACTGAAGTAAATTAATTACTTTAACAAAGTTTTCCGAAGACACACCAGTGTGCAACAATCGTAAGTGTTGATTTGTGTCACACTGGTGTCCTACGATTGGGCGAAAATTCCACGGTCCAGATACAATTTTTGTGCGACTGGACTGTGCGTATATGTCGGCTTAATTCGGAAAAATTTATCTACTGCTTTGTCTCAGCAGCAACATTTTTTTAAGACGCTCTCGGACGCTTACTTCGAACGTACAATCCTTCTGGTAGTCAATACTTCCCACATAGGACCCATAAGATCAGATTAAGACTGATAACATTCCAAATCAAGTAAGATCCAGAACACAGACTTTATAAAGCAACTTCACCGGCTAAGACGACGTAGGCTCCAGCCACAATTCCGGACTTGGATTAAACACTAGTCCAATAGTGCATCGACCACAGCAAAGTGGTGTAACTTCACAGAAGGCATCCTTAGGGCGGCATTTTCCACGACCATTCGAGCCCCGGACTCAGTCGATATTTTACAGCAGAGTTTACGAGCTCGTCATTCCTCCTAGTGACGCTGTAACAGCCAGATGGGCTAACAGCATGACCCATGAAAAAAAATCAGCACCCTTTCATTTACACGCTCATTATTTTTTACTACAGTTGACTATTATTTTGAAGACTTATAATTGGCATCTTAACGCTGCAATTATTTTCAATGTATTCTACGAAACATGTAGATAAAATAAAAAAGGTTTTGAAATACAATGGTTCACTGAATCAGGGGTCGTTCGTGGACACGTCACGTCCAAACTTTTACAATTACACTAAGCACCAGTGGGTAAACTGCGTGGGCCGATGGCTCCAGAGTAAATTACAATCGAACTTTCAGCACTCAGTTAAAATAATGTAAAAAGTAAGTAATTAAAGTATTGCTGCTGGGCAAGAAACTCAATAGTTTTTCTTTTCACCAAAACTGTTATATTAATCACAAAACATAAAATTATTATTTCCACTACAACGCATTTTATCGTCGATATATTGCATTTATTATAAGAATACCAATTTTTATTATGTAACAACTATTTAAATATATATAACTTGCACTGTACTAATGCATACATAGTACTTCGGGGTAGGCAGAGACCACGTCCTTCCACTTGCCACGATCCTTGCATATCTCCTTCGCTTCTTTAATTATCATTAAACCTTTCATACGTCGGTTTAGAGTTCTCTTGACTTGGCCGTTATTTAAAATGTCCTGGATTTGGTCCAGGAACGTTCGCCTTGGTCTTCCCCTTCCAACTTTCGCATTCACTCTTGACTCATTAAATCCTTTTTGTCAGTCTCCTTTCATTCATTCTCTCTACATGCCCGAACCATCTAAGCATACCTTTCTCGATTTTAGTCACTACATCTTCTTTTATACCACAACGTTATCTTATCACACCATTTCTTACTCTGTCACTCAGTTTTAATCCACACGTACTTCTCAGCGTTCTCATCTCTACCGCATTTATTTTACTTTTGTGATTCTTCTGCCATACCCAACTTTCACTACCATACATAAGTGTTGGCACCAACACTCTAGCATGCACTGCCAGTCTAGCCCTTTGAGACACCATCTGGCTATTCATAAAGGCGTGCAGAGCACCATTTACCGTATTCCCTGGATTTACTCTCCTTTTTGATACTAATGATTATGTCGATATTTGAATATACACAATTTAGCACTATTTCTCCTATAACAACCACACTACAGATTCTTTTGACTCCATTGTGCCACTCGTTAAAGTTACATATCATTTCGTAATATTTTACAATGTTTACTCAATAATTCACAATATTTTAGAGCTGTCAGTGTTATCACCTAATAAATTATAGTCTAATATATTACAGCTGGCTGTGGATTGTGGGTGAAGATAAGGTTTTATTTAGAGCATAGATCTGCCACGCTGCTCCACTTCGGGTTGGCACATACCAGAGTTGCCACCGGGATTTGCAGGTTTCTTCATGATGTTTTTCTTCAAATTCTGGAATCTAAACTGGTTGCTAGTTTAATTGTAATTTGAATAGGTCTGGAGTGTACCATCGTCGCGCAGACGTAAACGTTTAAACAAAGGTGAAGGACTACTATTGGTATAAATATAGGTGCATTGTTATTTACGGTTTTACCCATACAACAATAGACTGAAATCGATATCGGTTAGGTTTCTATTATTGGCACTAGAATGCCTAGACAGGTGGTGTCAAGAGCTGACACGACACGTGATGCGATGCATTGTTAAGTTGCTTTGTACTTTCACGCTCTTTATTTAGTTTGACCTTACCGATTGAATCTTTGATAATTCATCATCAAATTAATAAATCGTTTCTACCAGAGACCTTACTGAGATTCTTTTATCTTATCCGGAATCGATGTCAGTAGTGCAAAATTGGAAATGACGGCATCGATTGTTTTGGATTAGAAGTCGATGTGAAATGATGATGATAACTTACCTTCTTTAATGACATTAAGAATGTCTGTAGAGATAGAAGATTTTATTAAATCTGTAGTAAATAAGTAAGGAGCAGCCCAATAACATCCCACTGCTGGGCGCAGGCCTCCTCACTCCGACCCACCACGCTGCTCCACTGCGGATTGGCAGGCATAGTACACAAGTGCACTCTCTATTCCTTCACTCTCATAGTTCGGATGTGACGGGAATCCGACACGATCGGAGAGAGATCAGGCGCAGGACCGACGGCTTAACGTGCTCTCCGAGGCACGGGGGTGGATCACACCGCCAACTTCCCAACTTCGGGTAAATCTGGATTACCTCATTGGTCTAGCGGTTAGCATGTTCGACTACAGAGATGAGGTCCTGGGTTCGAGTCCCGGGTCGAGCCAATTCAAAAATCGATATTGAGTTTTCTAAATCTGTAGTACCAGTAATAATTTGGTGGCACTAAAAAGTCTTTCCTACGCGTGAGGAGGCCTGTACCCAGCTCTGGGACATCGATAGGCAGTTACTGACATTTTATAAATTCATAAAGAAATTTAATGATATTAACAAAAGCGAACATGTCAAAGTAAAGCTTAAAATTACTTTATTTATACAAAAATGTTGACACGAGCTTATAAACGACTCTTTAAACCAAGTGGAACCACTATTTCAGATTTAAAACCATAACATTATAATATTTCTAATAACCTCTGGCTCGATACTCGTAAATACGCCCAGCTTTCTATTACATGTTAATTTAATGAATTGAAAGATGCGCTTAACTTGTTAAACATACCTCGGTTAAACATTTTGCATTTTTAATTTATATCTGTACTAATGTTATAAAGCTGAAGAGTTTGTTTGTTTGATGGCGGCAATCTTAAAAACTACAATTTTGAATCTTTAATGATAGCTATTACGCCACAACCAATAGCAGCAAAGCACCAGTGAAAATTGTTGCAAAAAATTGGCGTAATGGTGCGAGTACTTGCTTTGCTAACAGTAGTCCTGGGTCTATTTGGACTAGTTGGATCTACCAGCCAACCAACCTACCAGCAAAATAGATACCGTAAGCGATAAAACACTTCTCACCAAATTACGGCGCTGGCATCTTACTCTAAATTAATCATTTTTTAAACGCTGAATAATGTTTATATACAATTGCAGTTAAAACCTGTGGGATTCGGTGGACAGCCAAAAAACCTATTAAAAATCAGTGGGACTCTCTTCTTCTGATGGGTGGAGGGCCAGAAGCTAGCCTTCTTAATCGACTCTGATGGTAACAGATGCTTCTGAAAGAAATTTCAAGTAAATCTCCTTAAATTTCTCGTGTGGACAGGAGCATCGATTGCAGCCTCTCTATCCATCGAGATTGTTTTCTTCTTTGAGATGACAGAACCACAGAATGAGGCAAATGTCCTCAGGGTCTTTTAGCTGGTGTCGCTGATTAGAGGGATCTCTCATTGCCAAGTATAATAGACTCAATGTTTGGCAGTGAGATAGAACGGAATGCAGTAGCCTCCTTTTGCGAGTTAAAGAAGACAATGGAGAAAGATAGGGAAAGTGCTGCTGATGGCCCACCCCTTTGAAGCAGGAGGTGGATGGAGGCGTCTTTTTGTATGCCTCTTGCCTCCTCCTTAAACCACTCTTTGCCGGTTACATCCGGAAGTGTTAATGGGTATTCTGGCTAAGCTAGCGAGTCCCACACACCCTGTTCTCGTGATGAGGGTACGTAAAAGTATTTCCCAGCGTAAAAAAGGGTCATAACGGCCACGTCGATTGTTTCTGATAACAACGTTTCATGTTGCTAACATTGGATTCCCCAAACTATGTACTCTTCCTGTGTGTGGTTTGTCGAAACGTAAGGAGCTTTACATTCAAAGCAAGCTGCAAATTCCTTAAATGGGTCTGTATCATTACTGTATTTCAAGAGAGGCAACTCCTCTGATCGTGGCTAACAGGTGAGCATCGTGAAGTTCTCAACGAAGCAAGTTGTGGCTTAGGTTGTTCCACTACATAATCACACCATCGTTTCATGTGCCTAGTGGGATCACATCCATGACAATGATATTCCCATTTAACTAGTCATAAATCTATCTCTGCAACATCTGTGGGTGCATCTCAGTCTATCAATTTTCCACTTAATTTATTTCGCTTCGTCAATTAATGAAATCAGCGTCTCATGTATAATTTATGTGTTATGATGTATGGCGTGGAAACCATACTGTTGGGTGCCGTATAATATTTCGTAACGATATACTTATATGCCACCATGATGAAATAAAATAGGGGGATTCTACATTGATAATGTAATTGGAGAGGTCCTCTAATACAATTTATTCGCAAGTGGAACAGCTGATGAGCATATTTGGCATTGGCTGCTCTCCCGAGCGCCTTTCTTTTTACTCCCACTCTGTGGCTGTAATGCGACATGCGAAAGCTTTAAGAAAACTTCAATTTTCAGAAAGTTGCAAAAAAGGATATATAATTTCAGTACTATGAAGCAGAGGTATGGTATGGCCTCTGCGGATAGCAATGAATGTAAGACAAGTGATAGCGATATTAGTATGGATGACATCATGAAAGCGATAAAAGGTATGAAATCAGGTAAGGCTGCTGGGTATGACAGAGTGTCAGTCGAGATGCTGAAGGCTGGCCGCGGGATTGTGGTAGCTCAGCTGTACTGCCTTTTCAATATATGCTGGGAGAAAGGTCAAGTCCCAAGAGATTGGAGCAAGGCCGTAATTGTCCCTCTATATAAAGGAAAAGGGTCACAGCAGGAGTGCAAAAATTACCGCGGTATCAGCCTTCTTAGTGTCGTCGGCAAATTGTATGCAAAGATATTAATTGAAAGGGTGATTAATGAAACTGATGGGAAAATATGGGACGTGCAAGCGGGATTTAGAAGAGGAATGGGATGTACGGATCAGGTCTTTTCTTTACGGTGCATAACTGAAAAATGTTTGGCTAAACACCAAAAAGTTTATTGCGCGTTCGTAGATTTAGAAAAGGCCTATGATCGAGTGGTGAGGAATGAGCTGTGGTCAACGTTATCTACGTATGGGGTGAGCGGTTGTCTGATCCAAGCATTGAAGTCTCTCTATGAGGGTTCTAGTGCCTGTGTCAGAATAAACGGAGCGTACACGGAGTGGTTTCCTGTCGAAAGAGGTGTTCGACAGGGATGTGTTGCGTCACCATGGCTGTTCAACCTTTTCATGGATAAATGTTTGACAGATTTAAAAGAAAGTATGTATGGGTTAAGAATGAATGAATTACTCATCAAATGTTTACTCTACGCTGATGATCAAGTAATACTTGCGTCATCCGCTAACGAGCTTCAGGAGATGCTAAATATTATGAATGAAGCTTTGAAAGGGAAAGGAATGAAAGTGAATGTAAACAAAACGAAAGTTATGCTTTTTGAACGAGATGAATCTATGATGAATGGCAATATTTTGATAGATGGGGAACAAGTGGAAGAGGTGAAAGAATTTGTATACTTGGGATCTAAATTTACAAAAGATGGAACATGTGAAAGTGATATCGAAAGGAGAGTGAATGCAGGGAATATGGTAAATGGTGCTCTGCATGCTTTTATGAATAGCCAGATGGTGTCTCAAAGGGCTAGACTGGCAGTGCATGCTGGAGTGTTGGTGCCAACACTTATGTATGGTAGTGAAAGTTGGGTATGGCAGAAGAATCACAAAAGTAAAATAAATGCGGTAGAGATGAGAGCGTTGAGAAGCATGAGTGGATTAAAACTGAGTGACAGAGTAAGAAATAGTGTGATAAGAGAACGTTGTGGTATAAAAGAAGACGTAGTGACTAAAATTGAGAAAGGTATGCTTAGATGGTTTGGGCATGTAGAGAGAATGAATGAAAGGAGACTGACAAAAAGGATTTATGAGTCAAGAGTGAATGCGAAAGTTGGAAGGGGAAGACCGAGGCGAACGTTCCTGGACCAAATCCAGGACATTTTAAATAACGGCCAGGTCAAGAGTACTCTAAACCGACGAACTTGTATGAAAGATTTAATGAGATTGAAAGAAGCGAAGGAGATATGCAAGGATCGTGGCAAGTGGAAGGATGTTGTCTCTGCCTACCCCTATGGGAATGAGGCGTGATGCTATGTATGTATGTACTATTTTAATTGGCATTAATTTACACTCTCATATGTCACATACTGATTACTTGTTTCATGCCGAAGGGAATCAGGTTAATAAACATACTTCAAGAGATGTTGAAATTGATTTACATTAAAATCTATACATATTTTTTTCTGTCATGCTAGCGCTTGACTATAATATCTCCTGATGGTAAGTGATGATGCAATCTAAAATAGATTTTAGCTAACTCTAATGGTTTATAAATAGCATCAGAACGCTATTTGTTTCCCGGCTTGTATTTGCTGGTGGGGTAGTTTCTAGCCACAGCCAAAGCCTCCCACTCTAGTCTAGAATCAGACAAATTACAGAAGAATACCCTAACGTTACCTAAGACCTTCTGGTAACGCGAACAAAGTTGCTGATATTCGAAGGAATCAGCTGAAGTGATAAAAATATATGCATCCTCCTCGTGTCAAACTGGGTCGGATTACTAGTATATATATACTATAGGACCATACAGTGTATACCAAACTTTATTAACGTATTAGAAAGACTGGTTATTTTATGGTTATTTGAAGTGAAAAACCATGGGAGTTAAATTGTGAGAGCACGCGAGTGCTTCATTCATTCTATCTGATTATACCGCAGTGGTCTACTAGTATTAATTTAGAAAATTGCATTTTCTAATTTGTGGGCCTATGGACGCATGCTAAAAATCAGCTGGACCCATAAAGTTGCCAACGAAGAGGTCTTGCAATGAATGGAATGTCAGCGGGAACTTTGGAAGACCGTCATTAAGAAGAAGGTTGCATATCTGGGCCATGTTCTGAGACATCACCGGTACGGATTCTTACAAGTACAAGTACAAATAATGGGCACAGTGGCCGGCAAGAGGCGTATTGGTCGCAAGAGGAAGTCCTGGTTGCGCAACATCAGGGAGTGCAAAGTTAAATATGGACAATTGACTGCCAACCTTCGTTAGTCGAAGAGGCACATAAAGAAGAAGTATTTGTCTGAGTCTGGACTGGGGGTTCTTCAGCTGTGGCTAGATATCATGCAACCAGCAAATACTTTCGGCCAAGCAAATAGATTTGCGTTTCGGTACGTTGCTGTGTAGAAACCATAAGAGTTAAATTGCCTCCTACCAGATCAGCATGCTTCTATCTTCTATCATCTCTTACTACCAGGTGTGATCACAGTTAACAAAGACTTGGCAAGTAAATAGATGTGGACTTGTTTGGCAAACCTTAATAAATAATAGAGTAAGTGAGAGTTTAGACACATATCATGTCATATACATTTTTCGTCTAACTATGATCTAAATTATCAAATGTCAAATGTTCAGGAGCAAATATAAGCCATTCTTTATAAAGTAATGGATGCGGGGTCCGTTGCCCAATAAGGAGAGGACCCGCAAGGTCGTGATGGCTTGCCAGGTGCTCCAGGCAAGCTACCTTCGGGGTAAGTTTTTGGGCTCATTTAGACCAGGTTGGGTCTAAACGGGCAGATCGCTGACAGGGTTGTGAATGTCTGTCAATCGCGTTCTCGTAACCCCGTCTCCGAGTGATGTAGGAGCACCACGGGGTTTTAGCCGGTATGAATCCGGAGGATTTCCCAGCGTTAAACAAAAGGGTTAACGGTTAAAATATTCTTACTCAAAATTTAGAGAGAAATCTCTAAATAAGATTACAAAATCTATAATTTAATCGATATCTAATTTACGACGAGAGCGATTAAAACAAAATCGGCGCATTTTATTGGGCCGTGTCGCGCAGCGGGAGGTGACAGACATCTTTTGGCTCGCGAAGGGTCGGCTCACACTGTAGGAAAACTTAACACATGTTTTATGTATTTTCTTGTACTTCATGAGCAAGAGAGAACTGGATACCTCTACAATAAATTAAACATCCCGTTTTGCAACTCCCGCGCTTATTCCAATTCCTTTACAGCTAAAGCAGTTAGGCTATGGAACGCACTCCCTGCAGAAATACGTTCAAGTAAATCCTTGGGAAGTTTTAAGAACCGCATCAAAAGTCATTACCTGTGTCTTTTGTAATATTTTAAACTTGATTTTACTGTTGTTATACTTCCTACTATAGTATATTATATTGTTATTATTTATATATATAACGCTGCCACTAGATTTCGGAAAGGTTGTTTTCTAAAAGGGTCGCCTGGAAGAGATCACTACGTAGTGATAAGACCGCCTGTTGCATTCTTTCATTTAATTTTTTTTCTGTTTATTTTGTTACTTAATTTGATGTTTTTTTCTTTTTTGTGTATGTTATGTCTTAATTAGATTATTAGTAACGTATTGTTCAACGTAGAATGCAATAAAGAGTTCTATCTATCTCTTTAAGAGACAGTAATAGCGTAGTCTCTTAAACCTCTATAGAAAATCTGGCACCAAAGGTATATTTTGCGGCATGATAATAAATCGTAATGGTGCGATAAATTGCCGGAAAAAGAGGTGTGGCAAGAAAGAAGTTATGGCAATGTAGTATAAGGCAATGGACTGGCATAAAAACTATTTGTGTTCAACACGGATTGGAAGGAAAACGGACTTCCGACTTCCAATTATAGAGATATGTCGAAAAAGAAGAAAGCCTCTATAATAGATTGACAAGGAAGGAGTCGTGGAGAAATTGTGATTCCTTCTCCGGCCATGTTTTATTGGCCACCGTAATTTGCCCGCGCTTTTTAATGTAAATTACCGTCGTCTGCCCTACCCCGCACGGGCAATTTGGCGTCGAGTGACTTAAATGTTCATGAAAAACTACCAAGTGTTATGATTTTTATATTTTCGCTAATGTCATCTTTTATTTATTAAATCAAGACTCTGGTGTAGCGTCTGTTGCGTTAAACTTTTGAAAAAAGTCCGTCTTGAATATATATGCTCATATCACGAAAATTAACAGTTACCTCAAGGGTTCTCATTGTTATTAGCATTATTAACCATCATGTTAGTCACAAAAAATACGTTACTTTACTAAAAAAATAAGTCCAACACAGTAACACAAAATTAAAAATCGCCAACTGTCAAGTCGAGCGTTAATCTGTCAGCATTAAAAATTCATTGGAAGGAATCGCCCCGTGTGTCGCATTCTTTGATCTCGCCAGATCGTACAAATTATATTTTTTACGTCCCTTTTGACAAATTGGGTATTTTACAACCTACCTTTGTCCCCTTAGATGATAATAAACTTTTGTGTTATTGGGGATCGGTATGTGTGTGGAAAGCTTGCAATTTGTGGCCATTTTTTGTGATAATATACGTGGATTCTTCTTAGGGCTGAACACAATTGGGTAAGATGTAATATTAATATAAAAATCAGTATTCAAGTTATAGAAATACAATTTTGAAACTGTATCATTCTCCAATAGGGTTGATTGGTTATTTGCTCTCGTGTATTAATTTGCATATGTTATAACATAACACGACCCACTTTTGTGTACACCGAATTTTTTCAATTACTGACAGGTTAGCGCTTGACTGTAATCTCATGTGATGATGATAAGTGGTAATTTACCTAATACGATTTCTACATTCTACAAAGTAAAAAATAGTGTGATAAGAGAACGTTGTGGCATAAAAGATGATTTAGTGACTAAAATTGAGAAAGGTATGCTTAGATGGTTTGGGCATGTAGAGAAAATGAATGAAAGGAGACTGACTAAAAGGATTTATGAGTCAAGAGTGAATGGGAAAGTTGGAAGGTGAAAACCAAAGCGAACGTTCCTGGACCAAATCCAGGATATTTTAAATAAGAGTCAGGTCCTGAGTATTCTAAACCAACGAACTTGTATATGGATGGCAAGTGGAAGGACGTAGTCTCTGCCTACCCCGAAGAGAACGTAATGCTATGTATGTATGTATGGTTTCTACATAACATTGTACCACCGGTAGAATTTTAACTAGCTACCAGTCCAGACTCAGACAATTCAAAAATGGCACTAATTCTAAATCCAAATTTGCCTAATCGCGAATCGAACCTCTGACCTCAGCTACCGAAACAAAAACGAGTACGAGTACTCGCACTATACATATAAGTAAAGCAAAAATTTCTTTGGATATAGTTTTGGACATCATGTGACATACTTTAATTAGTTTTCAAGGTTGGGAAATGCCAAGCGTTGCTGCGTTTCATTGTAAACAATAAATGTATAGTTAAAAGAATCTCTGGATTAAAAAAGATCAAGAAACTCATTGAAAGCCATTTAAAATCAATTAATTATCTATATTAGATTAAGAGCCAGCAGGTGTCCATGTTGTTAAGATTCAATAGCACATTATTGTATACTAGTTTTTGAAATCAAGACTCTTTTAAGCACACATTTCATTGTGTATTTCGTGGCATTTAATGTGATTAAGCCGTCACACTTTCTTATGTAACGCGAGAGTAAAGTCGGCCCTGACTAAATCTTATCGAATTCTCTTCTCGGTTAAGTCCTTCATGGTTGAAGGTCGTGTCGGTACTTTGGTGCCTTTCATCTTGTTCGGCACTTGGCTTTCCTTCGGGCGGCAAATAATGGAAGACCTGGGATTTTACTATGTCCGACCAGTGGCCAGGTGATCAGCCTCGTGTTCTTTTGCCTTCCACCTTGCTAGTTACTATTAACTTGTTCGGCCTTTCGACAGTGGTGCGAGTATTCGCTATGCTAGCGGAGGTCTCGGGTTCGATCCCCGGTAGGACGAATTTAGGAAATTGTGTTTTCTACTTTGTCTGAGTCTGGACTAGTGGGATGCTTCAGCCGTGGCTAGTTACCACCCTACCAGCAAAAACGTACCGCCAAACAAAGAGATTTGTGTTCCGGTACGATGCTTTGTAGAAACCGTAAGGGGTATATCGCCTCTTAACAGATTAGCGCGCTTCCATCTTAGACTGTATCAACACTTACCATCAGGTGAGATCACAGTCAAGCGCTAATCTGACAGCAATAAAATAAAGTCTATGTCCTAAAGTCGGCTAAAGAAGAGTTTTAGTCAAGGCGTTTCTGTTATATTATTGAAATAAAACTTCTTTACGCACTTTGACTTTGGGAGTATGCTGGTGAATGCGTGATAAGAGTCAGTATCATCGGGCGAGGCCAAATGAAGTTCAGAGGGAAATAAATAATAATAATATTTTTTTTATTTGTTCAAAGTATGTTATGTACAAGAAGCAAAATAAATTAAGTACAAACAACACAATATAACACTAGAGTAATGTACGAAAAACATCTGTCCCTAAACTAGGAATGAACCTGTATTTTAGGCGACAGCGCTCTCCTCGCAAATACAAAGAGTATCAGCCAAAAGCTTAGAAATTAAATTAATATATTTTAAAAAGGAAACGGAGAAAATAAAAAAATACGGTATAGAAATGAGTTTGTGCACGTGAGTGTGTGTGTGTGTGTGTGTGTTTGTGTGTGTGTGTGTGCGTGCGTGTGTGTGCGATTGAGTGAAAGTACGTATGGCTATGCGTGTTCGACTGAGTGTGTACGTATGTTTTATAAATAGTTTTGTTTAATAACATTCTAATACTGACTAATATTCTAATAGTTTTTACAGTCAGTATGTTTGTGTGAGTAACCACTCTTTCACAGTTTTTTTTTAAATTTAAATTTCGACAAGGGATGTATGTTTAAGGGTTTGTTTATTTTATTATGCTAAGAAAAGTCGTGTGGTGTAAAATAATAAAAGTTTCCTTTTTTTATTTGTTTCATTGAATTAACAATGCTTTAATTATACAAATAAATCCAAACATGCGATATATTTTACCTACTAGGAATTCATTAAATATAGTTTTTTGGTTTAGTTAAGTTTTTTAACTTATTTAGATTGAAAACAGCTTGCTCCTTATTAATAAGTTAAAACAAGAATTTAATAAGTACATAAAACACAAAAGTTTATGTAAATAACTTAATATTATTATCTACTTGAAAATTTTTCTGGAAAAAAACTGGAAAGGTCATGTTTGGTTTGGGGTTATTCTTTCGTTATCCAAATATACCTGTTTCACAGACAAATAACGTTATTGTATAAGTATATACATTTTAAAATGATGATAACTATTCCTCCATAAATCCACGTTAACATAAATACCCCAGGATATAAATATTTGAAAGAAACTAAACCTCTGAAGTGAAAAACACACACGACGCTTCCCCCGGGCGATCCTCCAAATCTATGGTAATCCGGCGATCAAATGCTAATCCCTTAAGACGTGAGAGGAAACTTGATATTTTAATCAGTAGAGGAACTTCTAGACGCGATGAAATAACCTAATTAGACGGAATGAGACATCAATGTATTACTGCTTCATAATTTCAAGTATTCATCGTATATAGTTGGTCTGCTTCTGCCTGCTTCATTGGTCATTGCCTCATTGGTCATCAACTGCCTCATTGGTCTAGTGGTTAGCATGTTCGACTACAGACATGAGGTCCTGATTTCGAGTCCCGGGTCGGGCCAGTTCGAAATCGATATTGAGTTTTCTATTAAGATTTTCTCAATATTTGCCAGAAGTTGGCGTTGTGCTCCATCCCCCTGCCTCGGAGAGCACGTTAAGCCGTCGGTCCTGCGCCTGATCTCTCTCCGGTCGTGTCGGATTCCCGTCACA
This sequence comes from Elymnias hypermnestra, assembly GCA_015832385.1. Lineage (NCBI taxonomy): Eukaryota > Metazoa > Arthropoda > Insecta > Lepidoptera > Nymphalidae > Elymnias > Elymnias hypermnestra. Next base: position 227,813 of record JACTOM010000239.1, read on the forward strand.
TCGGACTATGAGAGTGAAGGAATAGAGAGTGCATTTGTGTGGTACTATGCCTGCCAATCCGCAGTGGAGCAGCGTGGTGGGTCTAAAAACCCTCGCTTCTCGGAGTGAGGAGGCCTGTGCCCACCTGTGGGACGTTAATGGGCTGTTACTTACTTACTACTTATCGTATATAGTTAATATTTGGATTACGCAAATAAGACCATGAATCAAAATGTCGAACAAAGCTCAAGTGGTTAACCATACTTTTTTGCTGGAATTTACATATAACCTTCTAAGGTTTTGTCTTCAGTTATTCAGCAGGTACGTAAAACCATGAGAGGATCTATCCCTGGAGGGCATAGTTGCTATAATGCTCATAATCAGCCAATGGAATTGGAGGACAGTGGCCTTCATTTCCGGGACCATTGTTTCTCTGGAGGGACACGAAAAGACGTTGTGGACGCTTCTCTTCTCCGGCTTTGGAGTTTGATTGGTAGGAGGCGTACATATACTTCTCCTGCCTCCTCTTTAAGTTTCCTCGCTTAAATCTCAAGCGAATCTTACATTCCTAATTAGATTTTAGATATATTTGAGGTGAATAAATGGTGTTTGGTCAATCACTCGCAGTTCAGGTAATCAAATTATGGAATACCTACCACAAATGGGTATTGAAGCCAAATTATTAGAAAATCCATTATCTTTGTCTATTTTTTTAAACGACCTCGGGATATATTATATATTTTTTGTGTTTTATGTATCTTACTTGCCACGATCCTTGCATATCTCCTTCGCTTCTATCATTCTCATTAAACCTTTCAAACAAGGTCGTCGGTTTAGAGTACTCTTGACCTGGCCCTTATTTAAAATGTCCTGGATTTGGTCCAGCAACGTTCGCCTTGGTCTTCCCCTTCCAACTTTCGCATTCACTCTTGACTCATAAATCCTTTTTGTCAGTCTCCTTTCATTCATTCTCTCTACGTGCCCAAACCATCTAAGCATACCTTTCTCAATTTTAGTCACTACGTCTTCTTTTATACCACAACGTTCTCTTATCACACTATTTCTTACTCTGTCACTCAGTTTTAATCCACTCATGCTTCTCATATTTCTCATCTCTTACGATTGCTTAGGAATTAAGGTGATCTGTAATCTATCTCATATATAATTATCGTCGCTGGCGTAATGTTGTAAACATTTGCATAGCTAGCAGAGGTTTTCATTTTGGTTTCCGGTAGCACGAAAATAGGAAATTATTGACTAATTTCTCTAACTCTGGCTTGGTGAGAGGCTTCGATTCTACCCAGTGACAGATGTGGGTGGGAATAGCCCTCTTCTGCGATACCGTAGTCTCGTTTTCAGTGGATGCACCCTCTCATCAAAGAAGGCGGGGTACTAGTCTGCACGTGAATCCTCCAGCCAGATTGATCCTCAGGGACGAATGCAGAACATAAACATACTTACTTACTCATGGATTAAGAGTAGTACTGTACAATTTGGCCGCTTAAATGGGCCAGAAAGTTTAACTTTTTTATAATTGAATTGATTTACACCAGAATGATTCTAACATTTTTTACAGTTTAACCTATTAAAAAATTAACCGGTTAATCAGTTAACTATTCAATAAATTTAACTGGTTAACTAGTTAATTAATTTAACCGGTTAATTTGGACTAACGAGTTGGCTTCTGAACTAATTAACCTGGTTAAAGTTTATGGCCGGTTTAAACAGCCAAATGCACAGCACTAATTAAGAGGGTCCTGCTGGTTTTAAGGAGTATGGCGAGGCCTCGTCCCTCGTCGAGTCCCATTAACCGGTCGGGTTTTGTGTCTAAAAGTATTTCCCATTGAAAAAGAAAGGTGCGAGGCTTCGGCTTCGGCTAGTTACAACCACAGATGCTGTGTAAAAATTATAACTGGTAACCTCTAAGTTAGCCCGGTTCCATCTGAGACTGTATCATCACTTACCATCAGGTGTGATCATAATCGCTTAAAAAATTGCTTCGAGTTACACCTTTCTGAAACCGTTAGACCGATTTTGATTATGTTTTTTTACATTTTTCTAGAAGTATTTCGATTTAAGTCATAAGATAGTCTTACGATAATTTTTGTTAAACCTATCGCTCGTTATGAATACTACTGTCACTATGTTACATAAACACGACGGATAAAGTCCACGAAATTGTACATCGATTCTATTGAAAACTAATGAGTTTTTTTATATCACTTGTTACATAAAGTGGAATATAATTTCCGTGAAAAACTATAAGAAGGTCTTCGTGGGAAGGCTTTTAAAACGTCTTCATACCACAGGATATTAACGAGATGTATTTATATGGTGCAATGGGCGCTGTAATTCAACTGCAACATGGTAACAAGGTGTAAAAACGTCACCAGCTTTACGTCCACCAATAAATGAGTTGACAGAATGACAACCGATCTTGAGTCGTTAATTTGAATACATTACTTATATGTGTAGGCCAAGAGATTACCTGTAAGTCGCGATGTCGAAGTAAACTTAAAAAAAATCCATGTTTAATTTTTCCTTCTTTTTATTTGTTCAAATCAATCACAATATGTCAATCATACATAGCACTAAACACTAATAAGGAATTAAAATTATATAATGAACCTAATTTTGTAGTCTAAAGTAAGGCTGTTACTGTAGATGTTAAGATTACAGGAGACGTCGTATATTTATTATAAGGTTGCGTTTCCTTATTCACCAAAAAGGGACGCAAAAACATCTAAATGCTGCTCCTATATCTAACTTTTATATTAATGTTATCAATTAATATAAATAATAAATATAGAAGCCTTTATTGTTATAGTACAATTTAGTCCAAGTATGATAGTGACGAGGTTCGGAGTAGAAGAGTCCTTTTGGATAGGGCTTTAATAGAACGGTGGAAGGAAGATCTTGAATCTCCAGTAGTGGGGGTAGCCATTGTGGAGGCGATCCGTCCTCACCTGGAGAAATGGCTATCCAGAATGCACCGATCACTTTCCTAGCGACTGGTGAAAGAGTTGACTGGACACGGATGCTTTGGTAAATACCTGCACCAGACTATTGTCTGTAAGGCTGCCTGCCACGAGTGTGGTGCTTCCATAGATTCGGCGCACCACACATTTGCAAAGTGTTCTTCATGGGGACCTCAGTGATACGTCCTGAAATCGCTTATTGGGGGGAACCTCTCGTTGGTGAGCAAAATCTGCGCAATGCTTGCTAACGAAATGGATTATCCTTAAAACAAACATAACTGACTCATTGGTCTAGTGGTTAGCATGTTCGACTACAAACATGAGGTTTGGGTTTGAGTCCCGGGTCAGGCCAAATCAAAATCCATATTGAGTTTTCTATTAACATTTTCTCGATATTTGCCCGAAGTTGGCGGTGTTCTCTACCCCCGTGCCTGGGAGAGCACGGTAATCTCTCTCTGATCGTGTCGGATTCCCGTCACATCGGACTATGAGAGTGAAGGAATAGAGAGTGCGTTTGTGTACTATGCCCCCCAGTCCGCAGTGAAGCAGCGTGGTGACTCTACGCTCTAAAACCCTGTCTCATATGTGTGAGGAGGCCTGTGCCCTGCAGTGAGACGTCAATGGGCTTCTATTCATCTTTTTTACCTCAAAACATAGATATATGACGCAGCGTTATTTGTAGTTCTATAAAAGAGGAATAATCACTAGACCCTTGCAAGAAATATAAAACCTTGACAAATTATATACATAAACGCTCCTTAAGAATCACTTTATCTGTTAAAGAAAACCTTGTGAAAATTTCAGTAGTTTTTGAGTTCGTTCCGAAAAGACGTATCTGAGGATTTTTTAATTGTTAAGACTAAGGATGTATTCAAACTATAAGACAATATGCAGCTGCATCTTCGTGTATATAACACCTCACCTATGAAATGTATTGACGCCATGATCTGGTTAATTATCCCATAAATACGGATTAATTTGAATGTATAATTAATTAAAACGCTATGTCGAGCAAACATCATTACTGGAGCACAATTTACAGCTCCAGTTCGGTATTACTGCTGAGGAAATCCACGCCATTTCTGTCTGTATGTCGAAGTGTCAGATGTCATTTTCTCGTGTACATTCGTGTAGATTAGATGTACTTTGATTCAGATTACACGATTGTACAGTATTCTGTGTAAATACGAAAAGCTGTGGGAGTATTTTGAATGATTACATTTATTACATAAAGATAATTGAAACGTTAAGGTTCTACTTTGCAAGATTACCTTTTCGTAATAAAAAAACATCATCGCCTTGTTAAATATGCCGACTATTTTGTTAATCGGGTTTATGTATCTTATTAACATACTTATTTTATACAATTAAATTACATTAATAGTATTACAATAATATGCAAGAAATGCTTAAAGTAAGTAAATAATTTAAATTAGTAATTATTAATGCTGTACGTGAGCGTTCTTTTAAAAGATTAGATACTGTGGGCTATCTTTAAAAGATAAATATACAATCACAGCCTTTTTTGTAGAACATTAAAAGAGGAATATCCTACAATGAATTGTTTTGTTATATCTATATAAGGTGATAGGCAGTTATACGTTTTGAATGATAGCATCCATAAAGCATTTTATCAGACATTAAACAGTTATCAGGCGCAGGACCGACGGCTTAACGTGCTCTCCGAGACACGGAGGTGCATCACACCGCCAACTTCCCAACTTCGAGCAAATATTGAGAAAATCTTAATAGAAAACTCAATATTGATTTTTGAATTGGCCCGACCCGGGACTCGAACCCAGGACCTCATGTCTGTAGTCGAACATGCTAACCACTAGACCAATGAGGCAGTT
>JACTOM010000239.1:234317-287832 GCA_015832385.1 Elymnias hypermnestra
TCTACCGCATTTATTTTACTTTTGTGATTCTTCTGCCATACCCAACTTTCACTACCATACATAAGTGTTGGCACCAACACTCCAGCATGCACTGCCAGTCTAGCCCTTTGAGACACCATCTGGCTATTCATAAAAGCATGCAGAGCACCATTTACCATATTCCCTGCATTCACTCTCCTTTCGATATCACTGTCACATGTTCCATCTTTTGTAAATTTAGATCCCAAGTATACAAATTCTTTCACCTCTTCCACTTGTTCCCCATCTATCAAAATATTGCCATTCATCATAGATTCATCTCGTTCAAAAAGCATAACTTTCGTTTTGTTTACATTCACTTTCATTCCTTTCCCTTTCAAAGCTTCATTCATAATATTTAGCATCTCCTGAAGCTCGTTAGCGGATGACGCAAGTATTACTTGATCATCAGCGTAGAGTAAACATTTAATGAGTAATTCATTCATTCTTAACCTATGCATACTTCAATGAATGTTGTTAATGGCAATATATTTAATTGGATACTTTTTAATTTTGTATTGTATAAAATAGCTTGGTAAATAACACATATTTTTTGTAATATAAAAAAGGTAAAAATTATTACTGTTGATTATCTTTTAGTGATAATTATACAAAGTCGTGAACTTTTTTATAGATCCTTTTTATATATACAATTCTGCAGTATATGGTTTTGATTTATGTCGTAAGGTTTAGCCAGTGTTTATGAATTAAACACACAAAAATATGTTTGTTACATCTTATTACAAATCTTTGAATCTCTCGGAGTTTTTATACTATATTTTTTATGTTTTATACAAATTATAATATGTATGTTTTATACAAATAAATCTTCTTCAATCACTATTTCTGTTGTTGAAAACTGCATTAAAATTCGTTGAATGGTTTAAAAGATCTAAGCTAACATAAAGATTATTAATATGGTTCAAATGCAATGCCCTTGTTTCGCGTGTGTAAACGTAAATGCAATTTTGTTTTATTTGACTAAAACACGTGAGAAATTGTACTAGCAACTTGAAAACAACTTAAGTTTAACTTGAGTATGAATAAATTGAGTAAACAGGGGGAAGCTTGCATCATAATACATTTGTATATACATATATAACGTATGTAGAAAAACATGTATATAAATTAGCGTATTGCCACAATAACTAGGCATTTAAACTTTTTTAGGGATGTGCAAATACTTCGAAGTTACGAATTATTTGCTCCAAATAGAATGTTATCGATTCGACACTCGAATCGAATTTTTCCGAATTATTCGTAAACTATTAACTCAATAGTGAATTTACAAGTATTTTTAATTCAGGGTTTCTTATGTTCAATATTCAAATATAAATTTAAGTCTATATACATTTTATTGAAATGTAATTACACGAAAAACACTTATTTTTCTTTTTAATATTAAAGAGAATGAAATAACAAAAATTTTATCGTAGCAAATGCAGTATTGTAAAAAATGCAACATTTGAAAATCTGCTAGAAATTTTTGTTTAAAAATAATATTGATAATGAAGTTCGTTTATCAGATACAATATCGAGAGCAGTGGAAAATTATTTTTCTCTCAGCCGAAATACAAAAATATTTAATTTTTTAAACGAAAAGTATATGCTTGAAAAAATTTTAAGCTCAAAAATATTTCTTTAATTCGATTTATTCGATTCGAATATTCGTATTCGATTTAATTCGATTCGAACACCCCTACTTTTTATATAAATTGAAACGAATCAAAATTTCGTTATGCAACAAGGCTTTTACAGCACTTTTCAATCGTCATAGGTTTTTCCACATATTATTTCTAATATACGACTAGGGATTACATTAAAGAAGGGTTCCTTCGCGCTCTGTTCTAAGAACAATCTACAACATTCTAGTATCAATTACTTTTCAGGTTAAAAAGGATTTGAATTTATTGAATGACGTCTCTAGAACGTCTTCTGGCAGTTTGTTACAGAAATGTATAAAGTTACATTTAAATGAATTGTCAGTTTTATGTAGCCTACTACAATGTAAGAAAGTAGCAGCCCATTAACGTCTCACTGCTGGGCACAGGCCTCCTCACTCATATGAAAGAGGGCTTAGTACACAAGTGCACCCTCTATTCCTTCACTATGATAGTCCGATGTGACGGGAATCCGACACGACTAGAGAGAGATCAGGCGCAGGACTGACGGCTTAACGCGCTCTCCGAGGCACTGGGGTGGATCACACCGCCAACTTCCCAACTTCGGGCAAATATTGAGAAAATCTTAATAGATAACTCAATATCGATTTCGAATTGGCCCGACCCGGGACTCGAACCCAGCACCTCATGTCTGTAGTCGAACATGCTAACCACTAGACCAATGAGGCAGTTAAGGTACTACATTGTACAACAGTTATATTAAAATGAGCCTTTTTTAACATCGATCTTTATTTTTTCGTCCATGTGTTGTATTATAGCCGGGAGAAGGTTCTCCCGCTCGCATCAGCTGGGCCACTTGAGTCGTGGTATCATAGAACCACACAATTATTTTTCATAGATAGGAAAATTTGTTCCCAGTTTTTAAAACGAAACAAAAAAGTCGTAGACCTACTTAGCGACAAGGTAAGTGCCCCATCAATCATCCGGGCACGTCACCCAGTCACTCGACAGTTTCACTCTAAACGTTTTTGGCTACAATTAATGGGGGAAAATTAAGAACACTTGCTACAGTAGCCGAGTTGTTAAGCATCCGGTATTAATCCGGGTCGGTAATTCCACAGCGTGAAAGTAACATTACGTTGTGGCCGGGATCATATGTTATTTTGACGGCCTTTTACCAACGAACTCCTTTATCTATGTGCGACAGTGAAAAGTGTCACGATTGTGAAATACAGATTTGCAGTTGGTGTAATGTTATCAGTTATCAGTTTCCCCCGACGAGGAGATCGGGCCCATTATTTGCTCTTGACAAATTTTTGATGTGAATTATTTTATAGGTGTGAGGTTGTTTTGGAGTGAAGACCCAACACGCTGCCCCACTGAGTACTGACAGGCTACATATCCCTCAGTATTATTCAAGGGACATGCAGGCTGCCTTACGATGTGTTCCGTCAAAGAAGAGCACAATTATGGATTGGAAAAAGAAGCAAACACGTGGGTTTATTTCTTAAATAAATCTCCATGCATCTAACACCAAGAAAATCGTGGCTTTACAACGGTTATAATAAATATTTTTTAAGATTCGATGGACGTCCACTGACGTAATGATGCCCACAAGGCCCAAACTTGCGCGGCTCCAGCGGCTACCGGCGACCCTTTTTATATCGTCGGTCCACCTTGTGGGGGGTCTGCCTACACTGCGTCACCCGGTGCGAGGTCTCCATTCCAGCACCTTCGGGCTCCAACGTCCATCGGTCCTTCAGACTATGTGCCCACTGTCACTTCAGTTTCGCGATTCGTAGGACTATGTCTTGTATCGGTGACTTTGGTTCTACTACGGATCTTTTCATTTCTAATTGGCTCACGTAGAGAAAGTCCGAGTATAGCTCTCTCCATCGCACTCTGAGTGACTCTGAGCTTCCGCATAAGGCCCATAGTCAGCGACCACGTTTCGGAGCCGTAGATCACCACTGGCAACACGCACTGTTCGAAGAGCTTCGTCTTCAGGCACTGAGGGATATCGGATGAAAATATCTGGCGTAGCTTCCCGAACGCTGCCCAACCGAGTTGGATTCGGTGGTTGCCCTCCTTCTCGAAATTAGACCTACCTAGTTGGACTATGTGTCCCAGGTATGTATATGCGTCTACAATTTCGAGTGCGGAGTTCTCAACGATGACTGGGTGGAGCGGAACATGGACATTGGACATAACTTTCGTCTTATCCATGTTCATTTTTAGGCCCACCTGTCGAGAAGCTCTGTTGAGGTCATCGAGCATTGCATTGAGATCTTCCAGAGTCTCTGCTATAATGACCACGTCGTCGGCAAATCGTAGATGAGTGATGTACTCGCCATTGATGTTGATGCCCAGTCCGTTCCACTGCAAAAGCTTAACAAGGTCTTCCAGCATCGCAGTGAAGAGCTTCGGGAGATAACATCTTCCTGTCGCACTTCAAGCTGCAGTTGGATAGACTCTGTGCTTAGGTTCTGTATACAGACTGATATGGTGGCGTTTTCGTACAAGCACTTCAACACGTGTATGTACCGGTAGTCAATTCGACATCCCTGGAAAGATCTCAACACGGCCCATGTTTCCACTAAATCGAATCGAAGGCTTTTTCATAGTCCACGAACGCTAAGCAAAGTGGCCGATTATACTCTTCGGTCTTTTGTGTAGTCTGCCGCAGCGTAAAGATGTGGTCTATAGTACTAAAGCTTTTTCGGAAACCGGCTTGTTCGGGGGGGCTGGAAGTCGTCAAATCTGCGAGCGAGATGATTCGTAATGACGCTCGAGAACAGTTTAATAAATATTTAAACATAATAAAAAAAACAGAAACCCTTCAAGGCGTACCCTTTACCCAAATATTCGATATCAATACGAAACCCTAACATATTAATAATTAATAAAGGTCTATAATAACAGGCCTGTACAAACGAAGGACACGGGTTCGAGTCCCAGCGGGGACAACTTCCAATAACAGCTGGCGCGGAATTATTCAAATCGTTTGCGGGTACTGCAAAACTGTTGGGGACAGTGTTTGAACGAGTGCTGTCCCCCGGGTATGTCCCCGATTACCAGAATCATGGTCTCCGTGTACAAATATTTGACAAGCTTTCGCCTCGGGTCGTATTTACTTGATACTAATCAACGCAAAGACTTAGCTTACATTTTGACTTTTGTTAATCAGCATTTGCCAGATTTATCCTGCTTTTAAAGAATTTCAATGGCCTAGTTGTAGTCAGTGACTTGTCTTAGTTAGACTTACTGTTACCTTAATAGCTGTAACGTTTTATTATGCTCAGAATATTATTTATAAAAAAGTAATGAAAATTGAAAAAGCTATGATGGTGTAGTGGTGAGACGCGTGAGCTCTCGTTTAGTAAAATCGCGGGTTCTAATACAGGGTTAAGTTACGTTAAGTTTCTCTTTATCAAAATGAAGCTTACGTGCTTAATTGTCCTTTCCAGTCCATCATTGTGCTTGTTTGTGAAGGAAAATGTAGTGAAAGACCTTGTAAATCCTTGGAATAATTCTGGGGTATGTGTAGTTTCTCAATTCGCAGTGAAAAAGCGTGGTGGGTTTATGCTCTGTATCACTGCTTTGAGTGACGAAGCATACAGTTTTAATAGGTTGCTAATGATCAAAATATTATAATATTTAATTATATAATTTGTAGAAATGAAAATAGGAAACGTTTTCTCACTGCGGGATAAAAAGTACGCGTTTCGGGCCCTGCATACGTCCTTAAAATATCTCTTTCTCACCCGGTTAAATTCCACTGGACTTAAACTTGGTTTTACTCCCGGTTACCTAAGTAAAAAGTAAGTAGCAGCCCATTAACTTCCCACTGCTGGGCACAGGCCTCCTCACTCCAAGGAGCGAGGGTTTTTAGAGCATAGACCCACCACGCTGCTCCACTGCGGATTGGCAGGCATAGTACACAACAAATGTACTCTCTATTCCTTCACTCCCATAGTCCGATGTGACGGGAATCCGTCACGATCGGAGAGAGATCGGGCGCAGGACCGACGGCTTAACGTGCTCTCCGAGGCACGGGGGTGGATCACACCGCCAACTTCCCAACTTCGGGCAAATATTGAGAAAATCTTAATAGAAAACTCAATATCGATTTCGAATTGTCACGACCCCGGACTCGAACCCAGGACCTCATGTCTGTAGTCGAACATGCTAACCACTAGAACAATGAGGCAGTTACCTATCAACCACTTATTAAGACAATATTTACTTGCAACAAAACTTTTCGGGCGAAAATCCCGCATTTTTCTCCCGTGGTCCGTAATATACTATTAAAATATACATAAATGTCATTTGTAAATATTAAAATATTCTATCTTCGGATGTGGTGTTACAGTCTTGGGTTTTATCTGCCATAATGTGGGTAGTCGGGCGAGGAGTCAAATCAACGTCGGGTGTTTCAATAAAATATTCCATCATACAATTAGTTCCATCTTTATTGATTTCACTTTAATAAATCATAATTTATAATTTTAGATGATTAACAAAGTATCACTAAATTTAAAACATTCCACCAGAACACGTGGGCGCGTGCGCTCTCTATGAAATCCGAACCAGTAATGGCCGTCACCCCAGCGCTCGGTGTTATGTCAGCTGTCAACCTCAAAAATGTCAAGTTTGATTCCACTGTAAATCGATTAACATAATCTGTGTGCCGTCATATATAATAAAGTTTGACTTGTTTTTAATTTATTGTTCACTGATATGAAATGTATTAAAACTGTGCCAAAGAATTTTATAGTTTTATTAAAAGTAAACAAACTTATTAAACACAACTTAATAAGACCTGTTAATATCAGCCTTTAAATGTTCAAAATCAACCCCACTACTTTATCTAACTTCTGATATACAGTTCAAGTAATTAAACAATAAATGAAAACCGCACGAACTTTTTTGTTTTTTTTTTTTCTAAGTATGACTTATATCGATACGAATCTAGTGTAATGTGGAGTTTCGTATTTGCTTACCATATTTACATAGAAAGAGGTAATGACACATGAACCATAGAGTGTCTTTGCATGTATATTAGATGAGATAAGGGAGTGTGCGACTAGACTGTAGCCCTTCAATTATAGCGGGGTCAGCGAGACTAAGGGATGTCCCACGAGTACGTCTGAGTGGCTCTGCCATAGACATATTAAGGATAGACACGCCAAGTATAAAAGCAAGAATTCAATAGTGGGTTTAAGCCAGTGGGAGACTCCGTTAAGCAAAAAAAATTGTCCGGTTCAATGTGTACAGAAACCATTTTAAATTGTATTATCACATCAGGTGAGATCACAGTCAATAACCTGTCAACACGTGTTTTAAACGTAACGTGTTATATTTGGAAAAAAAAATACGCTTTTAGAGATAGAAATAAAAAGCTTCTGAAAATACGAAAATGATTTTTAGCATAAGAATGAAATTACTGATGCGTATGCGTCGTATGACATTTTTAAAATCACTCTGCATTTCAGTTTTTACCTCGAGTCTCCCAACAAAAACCAAACTGAAGGTTTACGGAGCCTACGTCCGTTCCAGACTGATGTATGCCGTTCCTGCCTGGTACTCAATGCTCAGGGTACCAGAAGAAAAGGCTGCAAACCCAGCATGATTAGTGTCTACGCCTCATAGTAGGAGCCCCGAGGTACGTCAGGAGTGACGTCATTCCTCATGACTCCATAGACGTTCACCGTGGAGGTATTTGTCCGGCAGTTGGCGAGGAGCATGTTCCGCCACGCAGACCACTACCCGCACACACACCTCCATGGCATTGCCAACCAGCATTTAAGATCTGAAACACTGAGCGTCCACTACCTCGTGAGCTCCTGCTGTTACCATCACCACGTGTGGGTTAAGACGGCAGTGGCAGAACTTGTATTGACCTGGATGGTCACGCCGGCGTAGGCTGATGGGAACCGGCCCGTTAGAATGACGGGCAGAAACAAATACCGGGCCTGAGAAAATTAGCCCGGGTAATGAAGCATTGCCTCGAGGCCCGTACCTCACAACTTGGTTGTGAAGAACCCCGGAAGGAAGAAGCACTTAACTAGTGACAAATTATAACGATTGATATATGGGTCACTGAAGTATAATCCCGATACGTGTCTGATATAGTCTTAGTGGTTATAACTACAATTTTTCTCTACTTTTATTCCGAAATGCAGACTTAATTTTAAAATGTCACACAGAGCACCCCACGCTTTTAGAACTGTGAAATTAAATATTCTCGTCAGTAATGTCATCATTATTTTAAGAATTATTTTACATTTTGGGTTGACTAACTCTAAAAGAAAGTTTAGTTTTTTTTAGTTCGATCTTCTATAAAACAAGCATCGTTAATTTGTTGGCGATTGCATCTACATTTAGAAGTGCTGTCGTCAGTATTTTTTTGGATTAAAGCATTGATATGTATCTTTTACAAGGGTGCAAAGTTTGAATCATATCGAGTTGGTCAAAGTGGCTCAAAATCACGTTCAAAGATTCCATTACATACACCCAGGTGAAGCTAGTATAATAAAGTGTGTTTTTATTAGTGTTTAAACGTGGAAAGTGTAAAACTTTGGATCATATTTTATAATTGTTTCTTAGTAAAATGTACTGAGTAGAGTAAATAACATAATACGTAAGGTGTAACTAAATATTTTGCCTAAAGTTCCACAAGATGTGTCACTTATATACCTATTCAATTCCTTAGAAACAAATGTTAATCGTGACGCACAAAAGAGTGACGTTATCTGAAATATGAAAAGCCCTGGTTGACTGCGAAAGATTCTGCCATTCACGTGAGAACGTGCTGGAGTTCGTAATACGCGTCATTCTCGTCTCGTAGGCGCGAGACAATCTCACTTGAAATCTCTCCTGAGCTTTACACTTGTCACACGGCGCAAGCGAGAAGCTCTGAGCGGTGTAGGAGACTACCAATATTTGACAACCCTATTAATATTATATGTATGTTTGTTATGTTTTCACACAAAAACTGCTAGACTGATTTCAAAAATTTCTTCACTACTAGAAAGCTGCATTTTCACTGAGCGACATAGGCTATACTACTTTCTCAATATTACTTTCACTTACTACAAAAGAATGTTCTACAATATTATGGAACTTATATCTATAAAAAAGTCCGTGATACCATATGTCCAACTATTGTAGTTATTCCACTGTAACTACAATAATCAAACTATATTATTCATATTTTATTAGAGACCGTTTCAATACCTGTAAAATACTTTTGAAATTATTTAAATCGGACATTCCATTTAAAAGATATAACGAATTGAAAGATGTGAATCTAAAGAAAATTGTAACGACCCTTATAACTGGGCCTGCGACTGGTGAGTTTGCTCTTATTCCAAGGATACCAATGATGTCCACCGATGTACTTACACTGCTTTTATTTTTATCAAACTAACAAATCCATGAAATCAAGAATTTTTCAATACCTGTAGACTATTTTTAAATTTCAATCCTGGGTTCTTCACAACCAAGTTGTGGGGTACGGGCCTCGAGGCAATGCCTCATTACCCGGTCTAATTTTCTAAGGCATCGTCGATGCCATGTATTTGTTTCTGCCCGTCATTCTAACGGGCTGGTTCCCATCAGCTTACACCGGCGGGACCATCCAGGTCAATCCGAGTTCTGTCACTGTCGTCGAGTCGTCACCGCCGTCATCTTCACCCATACCTGGTGGTGGTGACAGCAAGAGGTAGTGGACGCCCAGTGCTTTCAGATCTAGGATGCTGGTTGGATTTTTAAATTTGCTAATGTCGGTCGTAAATGCCGTTACGAATTATAAAATGTATTAGATATATATTCGTTGTAAAGTAAAATCTGTATATTAATTAGATTATGAATGTAAATCTGTATCTTATAATATGAAAGGAATTAATTAAAAACTAAGTAAAATATAACTTTTATGTTGACAAAATAAATCTACAGTCCGACTTAGTAGACTTGATTTGAGAGATTGGTATCTACGCGGGTGAGACCGCGGGCCAAAGCTAGTATATAATTTATGTACACATACCCTATTTAACTTCACAAAAAAGCGTAAACACAAGTTTTCGCTTTAAAAATGCTGTCTATTTTTAAATTAACGCTATAATCTTATTTCTTGGAACTCGAATAGGAGACTTCAGTCATATGTTTTGGCAAATCCCAAATCTTACACGATATGCCAACTGTGGTACGCATTAGAGGGTCCACTCCATGGCAGGTGGATGGACAAGTCTTGGTACGATTTGGTAAAAAAAGGTAACACAAACACACATACACGCCGGCCTTTTTGGTTACTTTTTCTGGAGCACGTTAGTCCCTTACCACTGTTTTGAAAAAATAGAAGCAAATTATTATTTTTTTGTTTAAAAACATTGTTGAACTAAAGTTTACGTCAGAAACAGTATGAGAAAGTAACTTTCTTCATTGTAATTTTATTTTGTTATACTAAGTTAAAATTAAATTGGAGATATAACAAAATTGGGATAATGTCCCTTTTATGATGATTATTTATTATGAAGATGGCATACATCAATCTTTTAAGGATAACTCTCTATACCCATTTTAGAATTAATATATCAGTGATTCTTGAAGAAGATGTTATTCAATATATATGTCGGAGAATAAGAGAGAACAGAGAAGCATAAAGCACAGGGGTGTAGGGTTCTCTGCCGACATCAGAAGTTTTTATTAATTGGATCCATTATTTAATTTCTTATTCGGTGGGCGTTCGTGGGCAATGTTGGTGCAATCAAACACTTTGTTAATTAACTCGGATTATAATGTTCAATCACTTAATGTTCCCGATAATTAATTTACGCAAACTCATTAACGCTAATAGCTAGGAAAGCGACAGTTTCAATAGTCGATCACTCCGGCCGACCGCCACTCGAGAACTGCCGAGAGAAGGGCCGGACTGCCACTTATTGACTCTGCCCCCACGCCGATACACAGATGGCGCCAGCGTTCCACAGACTATTACTCACGGACCAGCGATCCACAGACTCTTGCACTCCGACATATATATACTATTCATATGAAATCTATTGTGAAACTTGTACAAATGTATATATTATTTACATATGTTACTTTGGCACGCGTTAGAAGGAAGATTTTATTGCATGTGATAGTACATGTCTTGGTACGATTATTAAAAAAATTACATCTATTTTAAACATTGAATAACAAGTATAAAATGTCAAATTAACATTATATATGTCCGTGTGCAATAGTCTGAGGAACACTGGCGCCATCTGTCTATCGTCGTGGGGCAGAGTCAATAAGTGGCAGTCCGGTGCGTCTCTTGGCACTTCTCGGGTGACAGTCCGCCAAAGCGGTCGACTATTGAAACTGTCGCGTTCCTAGCTATTATTATTAATGAGTTTGTATAAATTGTTATCGGGAACATTAAGTTATAAAAGTGTTTGATTACACCAACATTACCCACCAAAGCCCACAATATGGAAATTGAATTATTGATGCCATTAATGACGATGTCGGCGGAGAACCCTAGGCCCCTATGCTTTATGCTTTCCTTTCTCTCTTATTCTCAGACATACTCGTATATTAACAGTAATATTGTCTTGAATGGTATTTCTTCTCTTTTATATAATATTTTGGCCAACTTTGCAATTCCTGACACGTTAATGCAAGAGGTGATTTACCTTTTATAAACCTTTTGGTTGACGCCACAATATTGCTGGTTCGATAACAAAATGTAGTTTCATATACTAGGTTTGCTGGAAATCGAACCTAGAACTTCTGCAAGCGAAGCTACAACTTGTACCGTTACGCCAGAGAGATCTTCAAAAATGAGACTGTTTTTAATAATATATTAAGATAAAATTTGTTATTTATACAAATATGTCATCAGCACGTTAAAAACATAAAAGATATACAAGTCTTTATTGGTGAATTTACTGAAAATATCAGAAAACTCTTTATTTGACGTCTGTTTGTTACATGTTTTATACATCAAAAACACAAGAGGACAGAATTCATCTCCATTATCAATTAGGGGTTAAACAACCTCGCTCGTTTAAAGAATTATTGTCGAGCGAGAATCGGTTTTATTATATAGGGTTCCGGACTTTGTAATTATAATAAAAAAAGAATTAACCTTTTAACATTCCACTACACGTTCATAGAGATGGTTTTTAGAGCACAGAGCTGTTCCAAAGCTTTCCTTTAACGAAAAGCACAATAATGGGTTGTGTTAGCGATCATTATTATTTTATTTGTGGATTGCTATTAAATTACTATATTTGTTTATTATGCTGAGATCTTTGTAATTATATCGGTGAAACGTTTACATCCACTACATCCGGTTTAATGCTATTCAGGAAATTCTCAAATTTTATAAACACTTCTGTTTAGTCGTCGTTTTCACGACGACTGTGATTGGTGGACTTTTATTTGTTAATACCTTTCCTATACCAAACGCCCCACGTTTGGTATAGGAAAGGTAGCACAGGAGAATGAAGGAACATTCGCCTAGTGACAGTTCTTAGTTTATATTGTATTTTACGTATTCAATGTATGTAATATAATAATGAAACATCTGAGAATAGTATTACTTAACCTGCAAATTACTTAGCTACTCTAAAAGTTCAGAAAGCGGGATGTAACCTAGGTTTTGGAACCTGGTGAAAGGACTTTACGCCCAAGAAAAGGTTTTATTTTTATTATTTATTTTAACAAAAAATTTCAATGTTTTAATATTATGGTTTTAAATATATGTCGGACTGCAAGAGTCTGGATCGCTGGTCCGTGTGTCTGTGGAACGCTGGCGCCATCTTTATATCGGTGTGGGGTCAGAGTGAATAAGTGGCGGTCCGGCCCGTCTCTCGGCAGTTCTCGAGCGGCGGTCGGCCAGAGTGGTCGACTATTGAAACTGTCGCGTTTCTAGCTATTAGTGTTAATGAGTTTGCGTAAATTGATATCGGGAACATTATAATCCGAGTTAATTATCAAAGTGTTTGATTGCACCAACATTACCCACGAACGCCCACAGAATAAGAAATTATATATTGGATCCAATTAATAACGATGTCGGCGGAGAACCCTACGCCCCTGTGCTTTATGCTGCTCCGTTCTCTCTTATTCTCCAACATATATTTATTTTGCTATATTACAAATGGCCATAATAAAATAGCTTTTGGCAACTTAAACAGTAGACTTTTTTGAATATATTTTGCTGCATTACGGCCATAAATTATCTGAAATTAATCAAAACTCGATAAATTTAAAATTTAAGATTATTCAGTCTACTTTTTCTTAAATAGTAGACTTTGATTATTATTTAACTTTTACCGAGGTTAAAAATAATTTAACTTTTGCCGAAGTTGGTATTGGAATTAATATTTAAGATTATTCAGTTTACGTTCACTTAAATACGAGACTTTAATTATTATTTAATTTTTGTTGAAGTTAAATATGTTATAATTTAAGATTATTCAATCTTCCTTCACTCAATTAATAATGATCGCTAACAGTTGTAGTCATAACGAAATTTGACTACGTCAGTTTTTTTATAAAAAGAAATTAGATTCTGCCTGGTTCTCTGAATAAAAAGCATTGTGCCACTAGAGCATCTTAGCTTCATCACTTCACTAGCAACCTACCCCGATTTCACACGATGACACCGCTACTTGATAACTTCTACCCGATTACAATCGACTAATATAATATGGAAACATGGTAACAACGAGGCTTTGGGTGGTAATGGCAACATGCGAATTAAAAGTATATCCACGTACGTTTAAGATATTTATTTAAATGATAATCATGTTCATGAAATGTTTAACACAATAACGCTAAACTAACAAATTTAAATTGATAAGGATTAAAACTGTTTTTGTCTTTATAACTTTCCGATAGCATTGCACGTGACAACTTTTTTGAAGTTATTGATATAATGAGCTATCCTTAAAAGATAGGTATATGCTGCCTTAGACTTTTTTGTAGATCTATAAAAGAGGAATGATGCCATCATACATGGTTTTGTTATATCTCTAAGGGATTAGACAGCGTTTTTGATAAAAGCTCCCAGGGAGCTTACTACCGAGAGTAAGCTTTATATATCGACTAATAAACACAAAACCCTTATCATGAATCACTTTGTCTATTGGTGAAAACTGCCTGAAAACCTGTTTGATAGATTTTAAGTTTATCGTGTATAAATAGACTGATAGAGGAGACAGAGGGTTTGTTTTTATATAAGAAAATAACAATTTATACAAAATCTTCGTCAAGAATCATTGATATATTAATTCTACAATGGGTATATCGAGTTATCCTTAAAATATAGATGTATGCCATCTTCATGATGAATAATTGTCATAAATGTCTCTATCTCTAAGGGATTAGGCATGGTTTTAAATGAACGCTTCCAAATGACTTAATTTCTTTTTATAAATTCGAAAATTATAGTTATATTTCAATTTACAGAAAACCTTGACAAATTATATACACATACCTACCTTAAGAACCACTCTACATACATACATACATAGCATCACGCCTCATTCCCTTCGGGGTAGGCAGAGACAACATCCTTCCACTTGCCACGATCCTTGCATATCTCCTTCGCTTCCTTCAATCCCATTAAACCCTTCATACAAGTTCGTCGGTTTAGAGTACTCTTGACCTGGCCGTTATTTAAAATGTCCTGGATTTGGTCCAGGAACGTTCGCCTCGGTCTTCCCCTTCCAACTTTCGCATTCACTCTTGACTCATAAATCCTTTTTGTCAGTCTCCTTTCATTCATTCTCTCTACATGCCCAAACCATCTAAGCATACCTTTTTCAATTTTAGTCACTACGTCTTCTTTTATACCACAACGTTCTCTTATCACACTATTTCTCACTCTGTCACTCAGTTTTAATCCACTCATGCTTCTCAACGCTCTCATCTCTACCGCATTTATTTTACTTTTGTGATTCTTCTGCCATACCCAACTTTCACTACCATACATAAGTGTTGGCACCAACACTCCAGCATGCACTGCCAGTCTAGCCCTTTGAGACACCATCTGGCTATTCATAAAAGCATGCAGAGCACCATTTACCATATTCCCTGCATTCACTCTCCTTTCGATATCACTTTCACATGTTCCATCTTTTGTAAATTTAGATCCCAAATATACAAATACTTTCACCTCTTCCACTTGTTCCCCATCTATCAAAATATTGCCATCCATCATAGATTCAACTCGTTTTTTCAATTCATTCAAGAACCACTCTATCTTCTGATATATACCATATGGGAAACCGTTTGGTACTTTTTGAGTTAATGCTGATCACACAAAAAGACAAACACAGCGGAGGACTTTTTTTGATAATATATAATCAGGTAATTATATATTATTATAGACGAAAAGCTGACATTTTCACAATTACAATGTACATTTTAATGTGGAACTCTAAAAAGAAGTTATTGTCTGATATTTTCATACGCCGTGAACAAGGGACGATTTGTTAATATGAAAAATTGCTTATAATTTTTCTCTCCCCCTGTTTATTTATTGTACGTATCTGTTTTGGCAGTGGGCCGAGAATCGCAACGATAGCTCGTGGATGCATATATATTTTGCCTCTTTTAAAATATGGACGTTGAGAACCCACCACTCGAAATTATAGACGAGTATCATACCTGGGACACATAGCCCAGCTAGATAGGTCCAATTTCGAGAAGGAGGTCCACCGCCGAATCCAACTCGGTTGGGCAGCGTTCGGAAGCTTCGCCAGATATTTTCGTCCGATATCCCTCAGTGCCTGAAGACGAAGCTCTTCGCACAGTGCGTGTTGCCAGTGATGACCTACGGCTGCGAAACGTGGTCGCTGACTATGGACCTCTTTCGAAAGCTCAAGGTCACTCAGCGTGCGATGGAGAGGGCTATGCTTGAAGTTTCTATATTAATCAGAAATGAGGAGATCCGTAGCAGAACCAAAATCACCAATGTTCACGCCAGCCGTGACCAGGTCATGGAGGCTACCAAGGGTCACCAGGGTCCATAGTGGTGAAGGTAGCCTCGATCACTGTAGACGGCGGGAGGAGAAGTTATACTAGAGATTACAGAGGGGTTGAACGAAATTAGTGGGTTTACACCTACCTGGTCTCTCGGCGCCGGTCTCCTCGACAGCGTCGACTCCGGCAGGTGTCTATTCACGTAGGATGTGTATTATAGTAACTCTGCCGAAGCGTCGCGAAAGGCCTTCGTTGGCGACGTTGGTTCACAATTCCACTCCAAAACTCCACCGGAAGGAAGGACTATTGCGGCCAACGCGTGGGCGAGCTAACCTCGTCGCGTTCTGACTCGCCACCTTTCACTTGGGAGCTATGAGAGCCTACAAGACGCGACGATAGGGTTTCAGCTGGCCCCACAAACCCATTAACGCGTAGGTTCCCGCACTTCCTTACGAAAATAACTTAAATTCCCGAAACTGGCTTAGTTCGCACCCGTCCTGGTACGCTTCGCGGATAACAGCTCCCAGAGGCTTCTTACAGCCACAGATAAGCTATACTCGCAAAGCACCAATGGCTAGCGCCATCTGGCGTAAACAACCGACATAGCCCTACGAATCGCGAACCTGAAGTGGTAATGGGCGGGGCACGTAGTCTGACGGACCGATGGACGTTGGGGCCCGAAGGTGCTGGAATGGCGACCCCGCACCGGAAGACACAATGTAGGAAGACCCCCCACAAGGTAGACCAATGACATAAAGACGGACGCCGGTAGCCGTTTGAGCCAGGCGGCGCAAGATCGGGTCTTGTGGACATCCTTACGTGAGACTTATGTCCAGCAGTGGACGTCCATCGGTTCAAGCAACGACGACGAAAATATAAAACCATAACTAAAATTGACAATAAACAACCTATTCAAATTGATAATAGTGACAACTGTGCCTTCTACAATTCACATGACACTGGCGACATTGTGTGTGCTCAACTGTCATTAAAAGAAGAAGAGGAACAAATAGAGAAAAGCTGTGAACTCTTTATTCTTCTTGCACCATACCAGCAAAGTTGTACCGTCAAACAAGAGATTTGTGTTCCTGTACGATGCTGTGTAGAAATTATTTAATGTAAATCGAAATTATTCGCACTTTCGGCGCTATTTTGAGTGACGAAAGTAAGACGTAATTTAGTGCACATGCCTCAATTTTTGACGCATGCGCGTTTGGTTTATATATCAAATTATTTGGCTATTGGTTTTGCTGCGTCATCAATATTGTATACGAAAGAAGGGCATTGCCGCCCTTAGATACGAAATATACTTTTTTTTACTCTTGATTACAATTATTGCGCATTATTATGATAATATTTTGATTTATTTGACAACGGTAAAGGATGATGATAGAATTAGACAATATGAAACTAATGTTTTCTATGTTTCTATTAAAAAATTTAATTTCGTAACACCCATGGTTTCATTTGTAATGTAATAAATAAATATAAAATTTCATTTACCAGCTGGGGATACGTATTTTTTACAAGATACCACTATGTTTTCTTTTCTATTGTTGTAGCGCTTGTTTTATCTGATGATAAGTGATGATACAGTCTAAAGTCTGCTTTACCCCAGAACGGCTTTCGAATCTATACCAAGCTCAAGTTCGATCATGCATGGAGTACTGTAGCCAGGGACGGCTCAGCCAAGTACCAGCTTGATGCTCTAGATTCGGTGAATCGCTGGGCCAGGAGACTCGTAGGCGACAAAAACCTCGATCAGAGAATGGCAAGAACGTCGACGCAACGTTGCCTGTCTCTCGGTATTGTTCCTCCGTCGCCTTTATACTTCAGATCATCAAGACGCAGAAACGATTGGCATCGGTACATAGTGGACATCCCACGATTCCGTACCAAGCGTTTTACCCAATCGTTTCTAAACCGCACCGCAAGGGAGTGGAATGCTTTACGACCTTCCGTGTTTCCTGACTCCTACAATCCGGGTACATTCAAATGCAGAGTGAATAGGCATCTCCTAGGCAAGCGCGGTCCACCCTAGGCTGCATCAGCAGGTTTGATTGCCTGATATGAGGCAATTTACCTCTTACGATGTTTGTAGCATCGTACTTCCTATACTGGTAAGGTAATAACTAGCCAAAACCGAGGCCTGCCAGCAGTCCAAACTCATTCATTGCCTAAATTGGCGTTACCAGGGATTAAACTCGGGACTTATGCTAGTAAAGCGAGTAGTCGCATCGCAACACCAGCGAGGTCATCTGTTAAGAGACGCTAGAGAGAGAGAGAGGGAATAAAAATGGATCCTATGTAACGAACGTGACCCAATACTGCCTTTCTACCAGCTTTTTATCGTATAATGGCGGAAAATGGAGAGTTTATATTGCAGTTAAAATACAGTGCTCGAGTTTACAAACAGCTCCTTATTTGAGTTTATTTAACCTTCGTTCAGATAACGTGGTTTGTTTTACTCACATTATAACTGTGTGTTAGAGATCATTATTATTATATTTATTACATTACTAAATTGTCTCAAATTAAACTAAACATTCCATTTGAAGTTGTTGCTTTAACTGTGATTGGTGGTGTTGTTATTTTTCGGATGGGGAGTTTTACAACGAGGGATAATCGGTGGTAGCACACGAGAGCGAGATTCATTCTATTTATGGCACGAGAATAGTGCGAGTATAATTTTTAAAGAATCGGAAAGAACAATTGCTTATCTTGTCAAATTTATTGAGCCTTTACAGTGTGTTTGCATATTTATCGACTGCGAAATGTATATTTGAATAATTGCGTGAATCAACTAGTACATAGGTACTAGTTGATTCACGCAATTTTGTTTTCGAACATTGAAAATTGTGATTTTAAGCAGGGCCCTTGCTAAATCTTTTTAATGGTGCCCTACTGCAAAGGTCGCCAGGTACTTATTTTAATTTTAATAGTACCACTAAGTTGTTATCCAACATTAATATCAATGTTATTTTCAAGAGCATAGGTCTATACAATTACATTAATTCACATTCACCAGCCTATATTCGTCCCACTGCTGGGCATTGACCTTCTTTCTTAGACGAGAGGGAATGATCTATAGTCCCCACTCAAGCCTTCATCAAGAGACTTCACATTCGCTAGCCTTTCGACGAAAGAATAACATTCCTGCCATCGAAACCTGCATTTATTTACAATGAAATAAAAATAAACAAGTAATTTTAATAAGGTGTTTATTAAAAAATATCTTTTTTCATCAAAAGTGTATTAAATAATCAATCTATTTTCTATCAATTTATAAATCGGGACATAAATTTTTTAATAGGCAGAATAGCCAAGTCGCATAAAGTGTTTTCTCTTGTCCAAAGTCCACGTGCTTCGAGTATCTCTTGGGCCCAGGGCCCGTGGCATTTTGCCAGCCCTACCACCATATAGGTTACCCCACTAAATTGAAGTACAGCCCCATCTGTTCCATGCGAATGTAACTTCGTTAACACTTAGTATGTGGAAGCATTATCAATGAATGTTGGATGATTAATCCTCAATTATGGACAGATTTTCTTGGAACTTCATAATAACAAATAGTTTATAACCTGGATTTAGTATTTTTGAACTCAATTGTTAAGTCGATACCAATGGAATAGACGAACTATAGATTTCATTAAAATAATATATTAAAAATATTATGAATAAAGCTTTCAAAAGGAAAGGAATGAAAGTGAATGTAAACAAAACGAAAGTTATCCTTTTTGAAAGAGATGAATCTGTGATGAATGGCAATCTTTTGATAGATAAGGAACAAGTGGAAGAGGTGAAAGAATTTGTATACTTGGCATCTAAATTTACAGAAGATGGAACATGCTCTGCACGCCTTTATGAATAGCCAGATGGTGTCTCAAAGGGCTAGACTGGCAGTGCATGCTGAAGTGTTGGTGACAACACTTATGTATGGTAGTGAAAGTTGGGCGTGGCAGATGAATCACAAAAGAAAAATAAATGAGAGCGTTGCAAAGTATGAGTGGATTGAAACTGAGTAACAGCGTAAGAAATAGTGTGATAAGAGAACGTTGTGGTATAAAAGAAGACGTAGTGACTACAATTGAAAAAGGTATGCTTAGATGGTTTGGGCATGTAGAGGGAATGAATGAAAGGAGACTGACAAAAGGATTAATGAGTCAAGAGTGAATGCGAAAGTTGGAAGGGGAAGAACCAAGGCAAACGTTCCTGAACCATAACCAAGACATTTGAAATAAGGGCCAGGTGAAGAGTACCTTAAACCGACGAACTTGTATGAAAGGTTTAATGAGAATGATAGAAGCGAAGGAATATGCAAGGATCGTGGCAAGTGGAAGGTTGTCTGTGCCTACCCCAAATGGGAATGAGGCGTGATGCTATGTATGTTTGTATGTAATATATCAAATAGACAGAAAATAAATGTTTTAATATATTTTTTATTAGAGGAAACAAAAACGATATTTTGGCATATATGCGCATTAGACTTTGTAATTCTTATATTTTATGAGCAAGAAAACTCTGAATTTGCTCAGCGATTAAGCAGAGATTTGTGGTACAAGTTCCTTCGGAAAATGTCTTTTTTTTTCGCTGAACCTGACGCAAATTGATGTTGAACGGGGATTTAGTTGATGAATGTGGAGTCACATTGCTGAATTATTGGATAAACTTTTACAAACGATCACGGTGACTGATGTGATTTTATTTTACAACTACGTCTTGCCTACGACTTCGGCTACATGTAATGCGAATAGGTAACGCCATCTGTTGACGTCAAACATATATGCACGTAATATTTTTATCAAATACAATGTATGCATTTTTAAATCACACTTTATAATTAATGCGTAACCTTTCGGTATACTACAAATAAAAATCAGTCCGATATACATTTAATTTCATTGAAGTAATAAAGTAGATCTTAAAATTATAAGAAAAACGCTCAAAAGCTAAATGAAAATGATAAAGTGCAACTGGAAGAGGTGAAAGAATTTGTGTACTTGGGATCTAAATTTACAAAAGATGGAACATGTGAAAGTGATATCGAAAGGAGAGTGAATGCAGGGAATATGGTAAATGGTGCTCTGCATGCTTTTATGAATAGCCAGATGGTGTCTCAAAGGGCTAGACTGGCAGTGCATGCTGGAGTGTTGGTGCCAACACTTATGTATGGTAGTGAAAGTTGGGTATGGCAGAAGAATCACAAAAGTAAAATAAATGCGGTAGAGATGAGAGCGTTGAGAAGCATGAGTGGATTAAAACTGAGTGACAGAGTAAGAGAACGTTGTGGTATAAAAGAAGACGTAGTGACTAAAATTGAAAAAGGTATGCTTAGATGGTTTGGGCATGTAGAGAGAAGGAAAGTAGACTGACGAAAAGGATTTATGAGTCAAGAGTGAATGGGAAAGTTGGAAGGCGAAGACCAAATCCAGGACATTTTAAACAAGGGCTAGGTCAAGAGTACTCTAAACCGACGAACTTGTATGAAAGGTTTAGTGAGAATGAAAGAAGCGAAGGAGATATGCAAGGATCGTGGCAAGTGGAAGGACGTGGTTTCTGCCTTCCCCTATGGGAATGAGGCGTGATGCTATGTATTTATAAAATGGTTCAACTTTAGTCAGAAATGTGACCACCGGAACAAAAATAATTCGTAATTAAAACAACGCGACCCTCATGCCCAGTTTCCCGCCAAAGTCCGTCTAATATGTAATGTGAACGCAACTATAATAGTTGCGTTCAGAAATTGTTGATTGTCAATGTCAAATGTCAAAAACAAATTAAAAGGATAAGGAACAAATGTATTCTTTTAAATTTGATTGATTTCTAAATGGCGATAGAAACATCAAACGTTTGACATTCAAAACCAATGAAATTCTTTATTTTGACATTTTTTACATTCATTTGACATTGAAAATAAAGCCATGACAGATTACGTGTAATGCAAACATTGGTGTGTGTGTGTTTTTTTTTTATTTATCATCAGATATACAATATACAGTGCCTGCCTCATTGGTCTAGTGGTTAGCATGTTCGACTACATGCATGAGGTCCTGGGTTCAAGTCCCGGGATGGGCCAATTCAGACATCAATATTGAGTTTTTTATTAAGATCTTCTCAATATTTGCCTGAAGTTGGAAAGTTGGCGGTGTGATCCACCCCCGTGCCTCGGAGAGCACGTTAAGCCGTCGGTCCTGCGCCTGATCTCTCTCCGGTCGTGCCGGATTCCCGTCACATCGGACTGTGAGAGTGAAGGAATAGAGAGTGCACTTGTGTACTGTGCCTGCCAAACCGCAGTGGAGCAGCGTGGTGGGTCTATGCTCTAAAAACCCTCGCTCCTTGGAGTGAGGAGGCCTGTGCCCAGCAGTGGGACGTTAAATGGCTGCTACTTAGACATACACCTGAACTAGTATAAACTCTGTTTCAGTAGTCATCACCTTCCTAATATATCATCCGTATATATGTTAAGATAAACATTTTTTTTAAACATATTTTAGTTATATCGATTTGGCCAAACCCAGGACTTCAAGTCTGTAGTCGAACATGCGAACCACTAGACCAATGAGATTCCAATAGGGAAGCTTCTAAAAAAAGCTTTTTTACTATATTCCAAGCATTTTTTTCATGTTTATTCACCCTTTAAACCCTTGGACTTGCACAAATAATTCAAAGCCAAAATCAGACAAATCACTCCGGTCATTTAGCGAAACTAACGAACAGCAAATCATTTTTACTTAGATATTCATTTGTGTAAAATAATACAGCGTCATCTACTGAAATCTAAATAGTTAATTTATGTTGTATTTACTCGCTTTAACACATCTTTATTTTGAAGAAATTTACGCCAATATATTATCTTTAAAAGAGTAAATTCTGCGCTCAAGGCGAGACCATAAATTGTGGACCGATAAATGCCGACATATCTCTACGACATATAACTCAAGAATATGTACACCGTTATTAAACTTATTTTAAAATTTCACCTCTTTCTTTTTTAAAGTTCTGAGACCCTTTATACAACATAATAACGCTGCTGATGATTTCATTATGTCGGCCAAGGTTGGCTTCACTACAATCTACTACAAAATTGTATGAA
Source organism: Elymnias hypermnestra (assembly GCA_015832385.1). Classification (NCBI taxonomy): domain Eukaryota; kingdom Metazoa; phylum Arthropoda; class Insecta; order Lepidoptera; family Nymphalidae; genus Elymnias; species Elymnias hypermnestra. The sequence goes on from JACTOM010000239.1 coordinate 257,034, forward strand.
AACAATCATTGCAATGTAAGCATGGGAAAACTAATTAACATATCCGTATTTGCTACTTTACTAATAATTTTTTTTTTATTGCTGACAGAGTAGCGCTTGACTGTGACCTCACCTGATGGTAAGTGATGATACAATCTAAGATGGAAGCGCGCTAATCTGTTAAGAGGCGATATACCCCTTACGGTTTCTACACAGCATCGTACCGAAACACAAATCTCTTTGCTTGGCGGTACGTTTTTGCTGGTAGGGTGGTAACTAGCCACGGCCGAAGCCTCCCACCAGTCCAGACTCAGACAAATTAGAAAATACAATTTCCTAAATTCGTCCTACCGGGGATCGAACCCGGGACCTCCGCTAGCAAAGCGAATACTCGCACCACTGCGCCAGCGAGGCCGTCAAAATCAATAATACATAAAACAAGCTATGAAAATAACTGCAATCCAAAAGGGGTTATTACGTTACTGTAAATATATCACTGCAACTACTTTAGCTTGGAAGAAAAGGTGTATTATTGAAAGAAGAAGAGAGAAAAAGCATTTATTCAAGAGTGGTGTTACAACCATATAAATAAATAATACATATGACATCAAACATACAAGAAGAGGCTGGAAATATGGCAGGAAAAACTGGAAAGATCAGAATCAATAGAACCAAAACGGAACATCTGTTCTGTGATTTTGGGGATCCATCCAGTTTTTCTTCGTTTGTCTTAGATGGTGTACCCCTTCGAGTCTGCTCGGATTTCCGCTACCTCGGCACTATCTTCCAAAATACCGGCGGCATTGTTCAAGATGTAACTAGCAGGATAAATGCAGGTTGGATGATGTGGAGGCAGGTCAGAATGCCCCTCAAACTAAAGGGGAAAATTTATAAGACGATCGTAAGACCTGTCATCCTGTATGGATCATAGTGCTGGGCCACCAAAGAGGAGAATGAAAGGAAATTGCATGCAGCGAATGTTGAGATGGATGTGTGGAGTGAGAAAATTAGATAAGATTAGGAATTGTGAAAGTAGCACCAGTGACCGAGAAGTTAAGGAGTGGAAGGCTATCCTGGTATGGACTTGTCATGAGAAGGGAGGATAGCCATGTATGCAAGAGGGTCAAAATATGATGGTTAGACGCAGGGCCTTGAGAGGGCGACCAAAAAAGTGTGGAGGAACTGTGTGTTAGGGGTGTGAATGTAGAAATGACAGCGGATAGAGTGAAGTGGCGAAAGGAAACATGCTGTGTCGACCCCACCTAGTGGGATAGGGGCAAGTAAGTGATGGTGTTACATACAGTATTCTCATTATAGCTATACAGAATTCTCTTGTCGTATGTTTCGGAACACACGACGCTGATTTTCAGCTGAGACCCCTGGATATACTACAGAATATTTAAATTAAAATAAACAGGGATCTCCGACCAAAATATTAGGTGAATGATAACATTTATACATTTTCGTCCAATATCCCTCAGTGCCTGAAGACCAAAGTCTTCGAACAGTGCGTGTTGCCAGTGATGACCTACGGTTCTGAGACGTGGTCGCTGACTATGGGCCTCATGCGGAAGCTCAGAGTCACTCAGCGTGCGATGGAGAGGGCTATGCTCGGAGTTTCTCTACGCGATCAAATCAGAAATGAGGAGATCCGTAGCAGAACCAAAGTCACCGACATAGCTCTACGAATCGCGAACCTGAAGTGGCAATGGGCGGGGCACATAGTCCGACGAACCGATGGACGTTGGGGTCGGAAAGTGCTGGAATGGCGACCCCGCACTGGACGACGCAGTGTAGGAAGACCCCCCACAAGGTGGACCGACGATATAAGGAGGATCGCCGGTAGCCGCTGGAGCCAGGCGGCACAAGATCGGGTCTTGTGGGCATCATTTCGTGAGACCTATGTCCAGCAGTGGACGTCCATCGGTTGAAGCGACGACGACGACGATGCCAAATCGGCATATACAATGGCAAAATGAAAAACAACACAACAAGAAATAGAAATAGTTAATTAAAAAACTAAACCATATTTGTGCAGCTATAATATAGATAATTATGTCGTTGCTTTTTTAACATATATTGTTTTAATTTATTTATAAATACATATTTTATAGCACAGTTTCTAGTGGGTGGAGGGATATTGTTCCAGCAAGGGGTTTTGAACAAACTATATATAGTTTTCCAAATAAAAATATGTATTAAGAGACTAATACAATAATAATGTGAATAGTTGTAGACTGTTAATTTTTACGTCATAAATCGTCTTCACATAAGTATCATAAATGCATCACATCAGTAAAATAAATGCGGTAGAGATGAGAGCGTTGAGAAGTACATACAAGCTATAGGCGCTATATTGGCCTTGGCAGCTTTGCCAAGTATTTCAATTTACCCCCACTTTGCAACCGGCTGCAATACCGATACATGGGCATTAAAATAAGAGAGTATTTTCTAAGTTGTTTATGTCTGGACTGGTCTGGCTTTGGAAGTGGCTAGTTACAACCTTACCAGCAAATGTCTACCGCCAAGCAAAGAGATTTGTGTCCAGTACGATATCGTAACTTGTGTTAGACTATAGATAGAAGATGTTGGGAGTTTTGAGCAATAATGTGGCAACACTTAAAAGTACCAAATGCATTATGCAATATTATAAAATGTTATGCAATACGAGCTAGTTTTAACAAGCGGAATAATTGTATGAGATAGTCTTTCGAGCTACGAGTATGTTGAGTGAAGTAGTTGTTTTAAGAGAAGTAGTGCTCTATTGTTGTTGTGTATATTTAAATAGTGGAAATAATAAAAGTTTCAATTTTAATATTTTCCTCTTGTCAGGTTAGCACTTTTAAACCGATAAAATAAAAATACTAGTTTTTAATTGTCTTATATATATCTTGTTTATATTTATACAAACCTAAAACTTTAGGTTTCCGAGACTTGGAGGGGAAAAAGGCGTAAATCGTACTTGCAATTGATTCTTTGTATGAGTCAGATATGATACATTTGTATTAAAGAGCATGAATAATAATTAAAATAGCGTGAATTAGAAGTGAATTTCTTTGGCAAACTAATTTTTAAGTCTTGTTTGTCATTATAATATTAAAAGTGTCGAAAATTAATACGAATAATTTATTGAAATCACAAATGCATGAATGTAATAAAAAATTGCCACGTGTTTTTTGTCAATATTAGAAATTATTAATTAAATAACCTAACCTTCAAAGGAATTAGCATAAAAGATGCTAATCACGCGTTTCATCCGATAACATTTTACACTTATGCGCCTAAAGAAGTATCACTTCATAAATAGCCATTGGGACTAAAGGTGTAATACTCCGATAAAAAAGAACTGTCTGTCATGGTGACGGTGTTTCTTCACACCACGATAATAAGGTAGTAACTGGCAAAGTAAGCCAAGGTAACACGCAAGTGTGAATCCCCGCCAATAGTCTCTCGGGAGCTCAAACACAAATATTGTCATAACTCTGGGATTTGTTTAATTTGACACGCTCAAGGCCCGCCAACGAGCCAAAGAACGAGATGAGTATACTCAAAGAGAACACGCTGTTTAAATCAAATATCTAAACTAATATTATAAAGAGGAAACTTGTAATTTTGTATTAACACAAAAGCAACTGGACCGATTTCAAAAATTTTTTCACCGTTATATTAGAAGACTCATAAATCCTTTTTGTCAGTCTCCTTTCATTCATTCTCTCTACATGCCCAAACCATCTAAGCATACCTTTTTCAATTTTAGTTACTACATCTTCTTTTATACCACAACGTTCTCTTATCACACCATTTCTTACTCTGTCACTCAGTTTTAATCCACTCATGCTTCTCAACGCTCTCATCTCTACCGCATTTATTTTACTTTTGTGATTCTTCTGCCATACCCAACTTTCACTACCATACATAAGTGTTGGCACCAACACTCCAGCATGCACTGCCAGTCTAGCCCTTTGAGACACCATCTGGCTATTCATAAAAGCATGCAGAGCACCATTTACCATATTCCCTGCATTCACTCTCCTTTCGATATCACTTTCACATGTTCCATCTTTTGTAAATTTAGATCCCAAGTATACAAATTCTTTCACCTCTTCCACTTGTTCCCCATCTATCAAAATATTGCCATTCATCATAGATTCATCTCTGCCAAAAAGCATAACTTTCGTTTTGTTCCAATTCATTTTCATTTCTTTCCTTTTCAAAGCTTCATCCATAATACTTACCATCTCCTGTAGCAGATGATGCAAGTATGACTTGATCATCCCCTAATGAGCTCATCTTTCATACATATAGACAGAAAAGATTTTGAATATTCCAGAATGACTATTTATATCCGTTAGCACAGTTCTTCTGGTATATTCAGTCTACATATTTGTGTATATGTCCTAGAGTAATTAAAATCTAAGTGAAATATTGTTAAGGGCAGCTTTAATCTACATGAAACATACAACGTATGTAATGTATATAATTGAGTAGGGAATAATATTTATATTGTATAAAATAGCTTGGTAAATAAGACATATTTTTGTATTGTTTACTGTAGGTGATCCGTTACAGATAGATCATTTATCTCGTAAGGTTTAGGCAGCATTTGCAATTTACAATACAAATACAAACGCAATACAAATCTTTGAATATCTCGGCTTATCTGTACTACAATATGTATATATTATACTTTCTCTTGAATCCCTCTGCGTATTTCTGAAAACCGCATTAAAATCTGTTGTATATATTAAAAGATCTAAGCGATTATACTATGGTAAAGATATTGATAATTCCTATTAAGTTCGACAAATATTTATGATATCGTGATCAAGTTCTTTGACGATTAAATGGCTTCAGTAAGTTATCCTAATGAGTTATGCTTTTGCGAAACCGTTTTGGTTAAAAAGTAGACCGCCGAGAGAGCGCGAGAGAGGTCCGATCCATCACGGAGACGAAGACGCAGGGGCAGAATGGTTGCGTAGCAGTCGTTCATCGCTTCTCTTGGTGAAGCGTTGAACGAACGGGGTTGCGAACGGTGAGAGTGGGGGCCCGCACCGTCCTGTTGCAGACAACCCCGGGAGGAATGTAGCTTACGTGGCCTTAAGCTACATTGCAGTCAGACCACGGGATGTGTATGTCATCGCCCAGTGGCGGCTCCAGACGAAGGTTCCTACGGACATCCTGGAGCCATCTTACATGTGCCGAGGAGGGCCACCGAGGGGGTTTTAGTGGGTATAGTCCTACATAACCTGGCCTTTTCCCCAAGAGGCCGGGTATCTTTAGAAGATTTCCCCCCCCGTGAAAAAAAAAAAGTTATTCTAATGAGCTAAATATATGCTATCAAGGGCATTTTTATAGATGTCATGAATTATTTTGTTATATCTTAAATATATTCGGGAGTCTTTGTAATAAAAGTTCTCAAGCGGTTTGAATCTCAATTGAATTTGATTCGTTCTTACTTTGATTTCGTTTTATTTAACCAATTAACACAAAATCTTGACTTGTTACACACTTAAACCTTACTTATGAATCACTCTATCTATTAGTGAAAACAACATGAAAATCTGATCAGTAGTTTTTGGGTTTATCACGTGCTTACACGACGTAAACTTTGTTTCATCATATGTAAAAAAAGTCCTATTTCTCAATGTCTGGATTTAAGTAAAATGCTATAAAATGTAAATATTGCTCGAGTAGTTTAGTAAAGACTGTGCCAGGGGCCTATTTCTATTCTATTCTATGATTATATCACTAAAACACAGTTAATATTAAGTGACAAAGTAATATAATATAAATCCCTCAATATCCCTCAGTGCCTGAAGACTAAAGTCTTCGAACAGTGCGTGTTGCCAGTGCTCACCTACGGATCGGAAACGTGGTCGCTGACTATGGGCCTTATTCGAAAGCTGAGAGTCACTCAGCGTGCGATGGAGAGGGCTATGCTCGGAGTTTCTCTACGCGATCAAATCAGAAATGAGGAGATCCGTAGCAGAACCAAAGTCACCGACATAGCCCTACGAATCGCGAACCTGAAGTGGCAATGGGCGGGGCACATAGTCCGACGAACCGATGGACGTTGCCAAGGCCCGATCTTGTGCCAGGCGGCACAAGATCGGGCCTTGTGGGCATCATTTCGTGAGACCTATGTCCAGCAGTGGACGTCCATCGGTTGAAGCGACGACGACAAGAACAAAGTAATAGACAGTGTATTTGAGGTTAGCAAAATAGTGAACTGTATTATATTTATTCAACTGGAAGTTGTAATTGTGTCTGTTCTCTATTTGCTTTATATCTATTTTGTGTGACATTTGAGCTGAAAGTAAATCTATATAATAAATTAAATTGTATTATCTATTTGTATTGGCAAAGTAAACACATGTTACAGCAAACATTCATATATAAAATAATCTGTTTGGAATATAAACTGGTGTGGATGTTTTAATTGAAATATAAATGAGACCTATTGTAACGAATATTTGAATGTATTCACTTAATTAACTTAAATATATTCTATGTAAGTCAGGAATAGTAATTTAAATTTGATCATTATTGTTTCGTTATGCTTTTACATCGGTTTTGATGAAACTTTTGCTGAGATAGATAAGTCTTTTAATCAGTTCAACGCATTTTAATGCAGTTTTTATGTATAATACATACATATTACTTTTAGAGTCGCTCACTAATTTGTAGGTTAAGTAATACTATTCTCAGATTATTCATTATTATATTACATATTTTGAATGACTTAAAACACAATACAAACTAAGAACTGTCACATTACTTCATTCTCCTGTGCTACCTTTCTTATAACAAACGCCATACTCAATAATAATAAGTCCACCAATCACAGTCGTCGTGAAAACGACGACTAAACAGAGTTTAATAAATTTGAGAATTTCTGGAACAGCGTTAAACCGGATGTAGTGCGTGTACGTTTCACTGATATAATCAATCCACAAATAATGACTAACATTATTGTACAGATAAACAGAAATAATCAAAGATTTATAATGTGATGTAACAAACATATTTTTATGCCCTTAAATAGCAAGTTCTACCAAAACTTTACGAGATAGATTAAATTGATGTACTACGGAATTCTATATCCTGAACAGATCAATAAAAAGACCATGAGGTTATATATTTATCTCCAAACCAACGGTAACCACTTTTTTTAATACATATTACAAAAAATATCTGTGAGACCAGCCTTTTTTTATAAAATACAGCATTACTTCTCAATCAATCAAATACATTACATATGTTGTATATTTCATGTAGATGAAAACTGCTATTAACATTAAAATGGGTATATTATAAGGTATAACAGATTTAAAACGTGTCCTCGCGGTTGACAGAAGTCGCGGGGTGATGTAAATTTACAGAAGCATGCAAATATATTTATGTGAGAACTATTATTTAATTAATTTGACAGTAAAAACAATTCGTTCTTGTGTTCTTTGTTAATTAAACGAGTAAATATATACTCGGAGCAGCTTAATCTTCGCCTCGTTGCTGCGCTCGAAGATAAGCTATCCAAATAAGAAGATCTCGCCGTCAGTTTATGAGTTCGTTGCGGGTAAACGACCACTTCACTTGTACCAATTGGATTTGTTGGATGCACTTAAAAAGAGTGCGGTTTTATGAAACAAAGATGGGAGTTAAACTTTTTTCTATATCCATGATTCGTGGGACTTTGGATTTGCTACGGATCTCTTCATTTCTGATTTGATCACGTAGAGAAACCGTAGTTAGCGACTACCCGATTTTGTGTCGGCGGTTAACCTCCTTCTCGAAATTGGAACTATCTAGCTGGACTATATGGAGTGCTAGGTTTGCAACGATGACTGGGTGGAGCGGATCATTCATTTTTATGCCCATCTATTGAGAAGCTCTGCTGGGGTCATCGAGCATTTCATTGAGATCTTCCAGAGTCTGCCATAATAACCACGTCGTCAGCAAACCGTAGATGAGTGATGTACTCGCCGCTTATGTTGATGCCCAGTCCGTGCTACCCCAGAAGCTTAAAAAGGTCTTCCAGCGCCGCAATGAAGAGCTTCGGGGAGATAACATCTCCCTGTCGCACTCCACGCTGCAGTTGGATAGACGCTGTGATTTGGCCCTGTATACGGACTGACATGGTGGCGTTTTCTACAAGCACTTCAACACGTGTATGTGCCGGTAGTCAATTCGGCATCTCTGTAAAGATGTAAAATGAAGGCTTTTTTCATAGTCCACGAACGCCAAGCAAAGTGGCCGATTATACTCTTCGGTCTTCTGTATAATCTGCTGCAGCGTAAAGATGTGGTCTATGGTACTAAAATGACCCTCGGGAACAGTTTATCGACATGACTTAATAGTTCTTCAATAAGTTGTAGTCACCTTTCTTGAAGAACAGAACTATCACGCGAACGGACTTTAAGAATAGGTTTTCCAGGTTATAGGCTCTCAACGATCCACGTTCCTTTTGAGATCCACTTGTTAAGAAACTCTGCTGAAGTCATCGATACTTAGCTATATATTTTGATTATTTCCATATGATAGATGAATGCTTTTATAAAACCAGTATTTTGTTAGCTTATTTGTATATTTCATTGCAGCTTTGATAAAAAAAATTGATAGCCTTGATGAGCTAATTAAAATCTAAGTGATTTCCCACATCGTGTAAATTTACTTTAAATCTGATTACGAATAAGGTTAAAGAGTTTACTTTGATAAGCAAATTTACTAATAAGGTTTATCAATATAAGCTCTATTGCACTCAATAAAGAGAAATACAAATCTGAATTAAAATTAGAAAGGAAAATTAAATACAATTAAATGTGTTTGTGTTTTCTGAATCTTTTAAATTTTATATCCTTTTGAATGCTGATATACGATATTATTTTAAATGGCTGTAAAAGCGTACCTATAATGATTTTATTTACATAAATAAGTGTTTGTATCTTGTCTTTAGAAAGCAAATATACTCTTAACTCATTTTTACTTTGTACTAAGACTAATAAGAGAGAGGTTTTAAGGTTCTGATACTGTGGACAAACAGACGGACAAACATTAGTTCGATCGACAGTAAACATTTGGACGGTACGCTCATTTACAAATAACGTGGTCTCGTTAAATTGACGCTGCAGACGGGCGTTTAAAAGAAGACCGCTTTTATTTAAACTAGCTGATCGTTCAGGTATTACTCGCGTAGTTCACTATCCTGTGGATGTATAGGAAAACCCGTTTACAGTTAGCGTTACGTCGTAAAAGGAATATGTATGCCGAATTTCAAGTCAATCTGTCGAATAGTTTTATATTTTACGAAGCATTTTGATGGGGCGATATACTTTGATAGTTTTGTTCTTCAGAAATTTACTTGGTAAAATGATTTGCATATTTCTTTTAATTACACCCATTACGGGGTGAAGTAGGGACACTAAAGTTCACGTATTTTAAATGTAAAATGAGCCAGTGGTTAAAAACGTTCGTCTGTGCGCCCCCAAGTTCGTTAGCCCAGCACCTCTAACTCTAATGTGAATTCCAGCTTACTTTATCACTTCCTCGGAGCCGTTAGTAAACTTTTACATTGTGAAATATGCTTATGAACCTCACACTACCAGATATAACGTGACGCTCTACAAACAGACGTACTTTCACCACATTATTACGAATGGTTTTGTAGCAATGTTACCTATAACTCGTTTATTATTACAGGTCCTTTGACAATTAGAGATCAAATTTAATATAAATTAAGAGTTGCGTGATAATTTTAAATGAAATACCAACTCTTACGGTAGTTTCGCAGTACATAGTACACATTTTATTTTGTCGCTGGGAAATGCATTTACACACGCCGAGTGGATTAAAAATTCTACTCGGCAGTGTGGGACTCGCAGAACAATACCCACTAAAACCCCGCGGGACCCTCTACATCTGATGAGTGGGGGACCAGAAGTTCGCCTACGCATTCGACTCAGATGGCGCCCCAGATGCTTCCTACATAAGGTTCAAGGCGGAGAGGGACATGAGCTATTGCCTATGTCGCCTTCGAGCTTGCCTCCTTCTGTAAAATTACAGACACACAAAACGAGGCGAAAGCCCTCCATGTCGTTTCAATACCGACCATGGTGGCAACTATGTTCGGTAGTGAGAGATCGCATCCGACTAGCGGCGATAGAAGGATGCGCTGGGGTCCCCAAGCTGGGCACTATTCCACAGTGTGCTGCACCGAATCAATTGAAGCTCCACACACAAGGCAAGCTGGCGAATCCTCCCTACCAACAATTTGATTTAGGTATTTGCCGAAGCACCCGTGCCCGGTAAGCACATGCACCAACCTAAAGGATAATGATCCGTGCTTCCTGTCCAGTTGCGGCCGGATTGCTGCCACCGTGTAAATGCCCGCTGTTGGAGATTCGAGGTCTTCCCTCCACTGGCTGATCAGGGTCCTGTTGTAAAGTTCTTTGCAACCCGCCTCTGGCTCTTGCGTCTGCCCGGCACTAATAGGCAGCAGCAATAACTTCTGCCCGCACTCTCCAAGGAGAGCCACCCGCCAAGAGGGTCGCCGCTGTCCATAAGATTGTCCGGTATGGCTAGTATACAGTACACATAACGTAACTGAAGGGACTTGACAATTCGTGATACCAAGTACAGTAACCATTTAATAAAACTAATTCCTTGACTTGTTGTTTATTGGGTTCATTAAACGGTTGAAAATTCATTTAAAAGTATACATAAATTCTACTGATCTTGCCATAGATTTCATCTTTGGAAATGACCACAACTTGCTTATTAAAACTACAACTACAAAATAGTATTTAAAACAAATGGCTAAACTAACTAATAGAATGGAAAAAGGACTAAACAAAGCTGAGGTAACTAACAACTTAAAGAAGATGGAAAGTTTCTGAAATCCCATAGCTCTGCTCGTAAGAGCTAATACAAAATTTGCATTTTAATTACGTGTACGTTCATCCAAATCTATAAGGAGTTGTGATTAATACAAAAATGTAGATTAACAATATTATCAGCGTATATTTAACGATTTTTCAATTTATTACCTTTACATAAGCTATTCTGAGAAATATACCCAATTGATTTCGTAAATATGACACAATGACAGCTTTATATACAATCAAGAATGTTAGTTGCTTTCTTTATAAAGAAACAGTGATGCATGCCCAGAATTCTCAGGACAAATTAACTTTACGTTCTGAATTATAAAAGCTATAATCAGAAATTCTCTTACATTTCCCCTGCTGATTACGATTCCCCTGCTGCTCCTGGCGGGCGATCCCCCGTAGGAGCTATGGGCATTAGCGGTCGTGTATCGGCATAGAGCGACTGCAAGGGCGGATGGCTGGCGGCCTGATGCCGACGAGGTCCGACGGGTCAGAGCCCTGGCCGACCATGCTCTGGTCCAAAAATGGAGTAACAATCTCGGATCCCCAGTAGCGGGCATGGCCACTGTGGCGGCGATCCGTCCTCACCTGGAACAATGGCTTTCCAGGGAGCACGGGACGCTTTCCTACAGATTGGTGCAGGTTCTGACCGAACATAGGTGCTCCGGAAAGTTCCTGCACCGAATTGGCCGAGAGGAGTCACCCGCTTGTCATCAGTGTGGCGCAGCAATCGATTCAGCGCAAGTTGGTACACTGTGGCCAATTGTGCGGCGTTGATCGACGGCGACCTCTCGTTGGGGAACATTGAAGGCGCGATGCTCTCCAGTGAGAGATGGTGGGCGGAGGTGGCCTTCTTTTGCGAGACGGGAGTCTCCCTGAAGGAAGAGAGGGAGAATGCAGTGGATGCTCCCCCTCACCGCCGAAGGAGGCAAATATAAGGCGGCGCATGTTTGCGCATCTCCTCCCGTCTCCGTGAATCCTCCGTCAGACTCATCCGGGGCAAAATGCTTACGCTGAACACCTGGTGCCTCACTAATGGATGAAGAGGGTTCCGCTAGGTTTTAGTGGGTATTGCGAGACCTTGTATCCCCGAGTCCTAGACTCCTGACTGGTCATCGGTATGGGTTAGTGCGTAAATAGCATTTCCCAGCGACAAAAAAAGGTTATCAACGACCTACTGTTGGCACAGATCTTTTTTATAGGAGAGAGGGTTTTCAGAGCATACATCCACCATATTGTTCCACGGTTATGAATACCCCAGAATTGCTCTCGGGATATACAGGTTTCCTCATTATGTTTCGTTTCGCCGAAAAATTGAAAGATAGATTGGACAGAACAATTAACAACGTAGCTTTATAAGTCCACCGCGCTGTTCCAAATTAGGTAAACTTAGTCCAGAATTGCTCGCGTCTTATGCATGTTTCCACAACCGAATATTTCATATTTACCTTCGAATATTACATCGAATATTCAATAAATTTAATTTATATCAAAAACGTAGCAATTGTAAACGGAACAGAGTTATATCTTGCTGTAACTAATTTCGCTATTTGCGTCTGGAATACGAAGGGCGAAGGGCTAAAATATAAATCAACCCACAAAACGGGGGATTCTGACGGTTGAAGTACTTTATTTGCAAATATACAGTTTACTCGAGTTATTATATTATACCAGTTGTTTGTTGGGAGCCCTTGGAAATACAAATAGTTCTGTCTTACGCATAGATCATTTTGCCCAAATATTCCGTATTCAAGTAGGCTCAAAAAGCACCTTTGAATTGTCAGTAGTCTGCTTGTTGATAACACATCTACCACAGGTTTGAGAAGTTGATTCCGCAGAGAAGATATTGACCGGTTACTCTTTCAAATACAGTTTTGTAGATTGGAATATGTTTAACTTCCATGTGCAACTGGAATCAAACCTAAACAATCTTTTGTAATACGACGTTTATGACATATTTATGTGTGGGCAAATTCAAAACTGATTGCGGTGTCTCTAAATTATGACATCATACAATCGTTTTTATTTCTTGTATTAAAATTGTCACCTATATTATCTAAATTCCGTCTGAAAATGGGGAAATCTGTAGATACAATATGTATATGTCGGAGGGCAGGTGTCTGTGGAACGCTGGTGTTATCAGTCTATTGGTGTGGGACAGAGTCAATAGTGGCAGTCCGGCGGGAGTCTCTTGGTAGTTCTCGGTTAGCGCTCCGCCGGAGCGGTCGTCTGTTGGAACTGTCGCATTCCTAGTTATATTGTTAATGAGTTTGTGTATTGATATCGAAAACATTAAATGATTGAACATTATAAACCTAGTTAATTAATAAAGTGTTTGATTGCACCAACATTACCCACGGACGCCCATGTTATAAGAAATTAAAATATGGATGCCATTAACGACGATGTCGGCGGAGAACCATACTCCTCTATGATTAATGCTTTTCCTTCCCTCTTATTCTCCGACATATATACATATAATACATATAAAACTTTCTCTTGAATCACTCTGAATTTTACAGAAATTACTACTTCTTTTCTTGATTATGATTATGTTTTATCATTCAAAACTGCTGAATATTCCATTTGACTTGATTCAATACAGCATCAAAGTTTTAAGTATCACGTTACAGAGTTATTAAATTATTTTATTGCCGTTGAACACACTCGGAAATTGGCTGCGACGCCTTATTTATTTGGGGCATATTTACGATTCGACGGGCCTCGAATAAATTAACGTGCCTGAACAATTTTACGTGCTCATTTGAGAATACTGTAGATTTTATGAAGCAAAGATACTTTATTTTAACAACAATCTCCAAGGCATCAAAAAAGATTTAAGTACGATGATATTGTACTTGAGATGTCACTTCATTTAAAAACTTTATTTAAAAAAACGATTATTGAAATATCGTGCTATAATTTGAAAGATTACTTGGACGATGAAAAAGCATGGAAGTAAATGGATTTCTCTAATCTTTACAGAACTAATTATAATCACATTGTATTGTGGTGATGATAAAAAGAAGTTTCTTAAAGTACGGCTTACAGCTTTCGCTTTTATGCATTTTTTCTGTGCAACGAAGACAAAGAGAAAAGACAATATTATTAGAGTTTCCCAAAAAGTTTATAATTTTTACTATATTATATTGTATTTGATGCTGCTTGGGCATGATATGCTACTTATAATATTCTTTGCTGGATAGCTTAGACTTAGTTTAGAGCATAGCAAGTCTGTGTGAGACTTTAGAGTAGCCATTTTAGGTTATAAAATTGAGTAATAGAAAATGAAAGAGGGAACACATCCACGAGCTGTTTTAATATATCAAGCACTGAAATTATTAGTCACAAATTTACATGCTAAACAAGAGTTTAATTTTTCACTTAAAATATATCTATACAAAATGAATAACATTTATCTATTTGCAGGTGTAAAAGTTAGTGTCTCTCATAACCCCATTTTTTTTGTCGAAGTATCTAATGTTAGTTATTTTTGTGCTTTATATTTTGATATATTTTCACCTTACTTTTAGCTAAATTAAGAGTAAGGGTAGAATCTGCTAACCATGCAATATTATCTTACAGACTTTTGTTTATGGCAGTTTATTCTTTAATATTTCTCTTTGTGCATATTACTGTTCAATCATCGGCAAATAGCACAATGGGGTAATTTGTGGCCTTGGGTTGGTCATCAATATATAAAATCAAGATAAGTGGCCCTAGTACATCTCCCTGTGTAAACCGCATTTAACCTTTGCGGTTTTGAAGAGTGTTTAGTTTTTATTCGTTTTCTTGTCCTATCTATGTGTCTCATTTGAGATCTATTTACGAGATAAGTTTTTATTAGGTTCAATGCCTTTCCTTTGATGCCATAGTTAGTTATTTTCGATTTTGGCTGAATTTGTTTTGGGTTCCGGTCAAAACAAACAGAGAAATACTTCGTAATTTTATAATCTAAGTCGTTCTCGAATATCACTTCCAGCTTTTTATTTATTTAAAGAACAGTACTATTACGATTTACCCTTACATACTAGTTAGTAATATTACTTTGACCTAATATACTTGTATTATCTAAGTCTTGAGCCTAATAATTATGCTTTGTTTACGTTAACGTTTATAGAGGCACTTTGTTCTTGACGTTTTGCTTAAAATATCAGTATACTATGTTGTGTGCAGCCTCATCGCCTCATAGGTCCTGGATTCGAGTCCCAGGTCGGGCCTATTCAAAAAATTAATATTGATTTTTCTATTTAAGATTTATTTGCCCGGAGTTGGGAAGTTGGCGGTGTGATCCACCCCCGTGCCTCGAAGAGCACGTTAAGCCGTCGGTCCTGCGCCTGATCTCTCTCCGGTCGTGTCGGATTCCCGTCACATCGGACTATGAGAGTGAAGGAATAAAGAGTGCACTTGTGTGGTACTATGCCTGCCAATCCGCAGTGGTGCAGCGTGGTGGGTCTTGCTCCTCAGAGTGAGGAGGCCTGTGCCCAGCAGTGCGACGTTAATGGGCTGCTACTTACTTACTATATTGTGTTCCTGTAATTTTACTAACTTAAAAGATTTGGTTCTATGTCTTCTCTTTATTTTAATGACATCTAGAAGTTTAGAAGCTTCAGGATACACGTGATAATAGGAATAATGTTAAAACCAATATTTGATAATTTAAATTTGTTGTTAAAGATTACTTCTAACGTCAAACAAGGAAGCCAGTCCATCAACTTACTATAGAACACTAAAAATCCACTATCATATGAACTACATATCTAGTGATAGAAAACTAAAACACTTTGCAAACATTTAACAGTGGAATTCCCAAATGACGCCACGAATTCCGTGAATTCGTATTAACATAAACAGTGCGACAATAAAACTATGTAATATGTATGCTTTACTATCTATTCGAACTTTGCCACAATTGGAAAGGAGCTTGAATCTATACTAATATTATAATGTTTAAGTGTTAGATGCTGTGATAAGAGAACGTTGTGGTATAAAAGAAGACGTAGTGACTAAAATTGAGAAAGGTATGCTTAGATGGTTTGGGCATGTAGAGAATGAATGAAAGGAGACTGACGAAAAGGATTTATGAGTCAAGAGTGAATGGGAAAGATGGAAAGGAAAGACCAAGGTGGACGTTCTACCAAATCCAGGACATATTAAATAAGGGCCAGGTCAAGAGTACTCTAAACCGAAGAACTTGTGTGAAAGGTTTAATGAGAATGGAAGAAGCGAAGGATATATACAAGGATCGTGGCATGAGGCGTGATGCTATGTATGTTAGATAGCCTATTTATCAAGTAAGGCCTTAGGCTACATATCATCACGTTAAGATCAACAGGAGCGTTGCAGCAATGAAAATTTTAATTAAAATTGGGTTCTCCCCTTTTGAGAACTTCCGTAGCGTACGTTACATAAACAGTTAAACTTTCGCATAAATTATATGTGACAGAATTGTTCCTCTTTTTTAGTTCTAAAAAAAAGTCTGCAACAGCTATACTCGTATCTATCTGTTAAGGTTGGCTCACCTTGGCCTTGGTTTTCTGTCCCTTACTTAATCTTAGTATATATCGATACATCCATGTATATGTTGTATGTATGTGTGTATACATATACGTATTATTTACGTATGTATCTTCAAGTATATGTATAGCAAGTCTTTGTGTACTAAAATTTATTTTAATCATACCTAATCTAATCTAATTAAAACAACTGTACCACAAAGCAGCTCGAAAGAGTATTTTCACAAAATTGTTCCGTTCGTTAAAGTTACCTCGTGTTGCATAACACTTCGGCAGACAAATATCAAATGATTTCGATTACATAAATACAGCAAGTACACTGATCATCAGTAAAGTACTCATTTGAAAACAAAATAACTTTTCTATTGTCTGTTTGGACGTCAATTTATAAACTATATTTTTCGTTCAAACAATACGTAACTTCATTTTAGAACAGCGTTAAAAATAAACAAGTGATTTGCATAGAATATGGCGATACGAGCTATGAATAAAGCTTTCCGAACGGGATTTAATAAAACTGGCAATCTTTATTTATGCCGGCTTTAAATAAAACTATTTGTTTCATATGAAATTATTAATTTGATTTAACAGTTATTGTGGCTTAACAAGCTTTTATTTAACTGAAAATGTTTGTTTGAGATTATTTTATTTAAATTGTCATATTTGTCTATTTGTTGAGTCAGTCAATTTATTTTACCGTGTAATATTTGTATGTTTGAGTCCATTATATCTGATTCGTAAAATTTGTTTATTTGTTTGATTGGGTCACTTTTATTTAACTTTGCAATATTTTTTTTGTTTGTTTGATGCATTTTTACTTAACTTTGCGCTATTGGTTTGTTCGTTTAAGTAACTTTTAATGCTAGTTTACTTCACAGAGTAACCTAGTATTAACGGATTTGTTTATTTGTTTGATTGGGTCACTTTTATTTAACTTTGCAATATTTTTTTTGTTTGTTTGATGCATTTTTACTCAACTTTGCGCTATTGGTTTGTTCGTTTAAGTAACTTTTAATGCTAGTTTACTTCACAGAGTAACCTAGTATTAACGGATTTGTTTATTTGTTTGATTGGGTCACTTTTATTTAACTTTGCAATATTTTTTTTGTTTGTTTGATGCATTTTTACTCAACTTTGCGCTATTGGTTTGTTCGTTTAAGTAACTTTTAATGCTAGTTTACTTCACAGAGTAAACTAGTATTAACGGATTTGTTTATTTGTTTGATTGGGTCACTTTTATTTAACTTTGCAAAATTTTTTTTGTTTGTTAGATGCATTTTTACTCAACTTTGCGCTATTGGTTTGTTTGTTTAAGTAACTTTTATTTAATTTTGCAATATTGTTTTGTTTATGTTATTATTAATAATTTTGCAAAATTTGATTTGTTGTTGTTTAAGTGACTTCTACATAATTTGTTTATTTGAGTAGCTTATATTTAACTTTGCAAATTTTGATTGTTTATTGGAGTAACTTTTGTATTACTACACAATATTTTTATTTGCTTGAGATAATTTTATTTAACTTTGCAGTATATGTTTGTTTCCTTGAGTCACTTTTATTTAATTTGCTATATTCGCGGGATTTCATTGAGTTAGTCAATCGTATTTTACTCGCTATATTTGTTTTGGTTGCAGGAAATTTTATTGATATTTGCAATATTAAAAAAAAAGCTTGTATTTGTTTAATCGTTTGAATTAGTCAATTTGAATTGAAAAAAACTAAAAATGAACATGGATAGGACGAAAATTATGTCTAATATCCATGTTCCGCTCCAGCCAGTCATCGTTGAGAACTCTACACTCGAAATTATTGACGAGGACTCGTCAATAATTTCTTCTATCACTTTGCTTGGCGTTCGTGGACTATGAGAAAGCCTTCGATTCGGTGGAAACTTGGGCCGTGTTGAGATCTTTGCAGAGATGCCGAATTGACCACCGGTATATACACGTGTTGAAGTGCTTGTACGAAAACGCCACCATGTCAGTCCGTATACAGGACCATAGCACAGAGTCTATCCAACTGCAGCGTGGAGTGCGACAGGGAGATGTTATCTCCCCGAAGCTCTTTACTGCGGCGTTGGAGGGCCTGTTTAAGCTTATGGAGAGGAACGGACTGGGCATCAACATCAATGGCGAGTACATCACGCATCTACGGTTTGCTGACGACGTGGTCATTATGGCAGAGACTATGGAAGATCTCAATGCAATGCTCTATGACCTCAGCAGAGCTTCTCGACAGGTGGGCCTAAAAATGAACATGGATAAGACGAAAGTTATGTCCAATATCCATGTTCCGCTCCACCCAGTCATCGTTGAGAACTCAGCTCTCGAAATTGTTGACGAATACACATACCTGGGACACATAGTCCAGCTAGGTAGGTCCAATTTCGACAAAGAGGTTAGCCGCCGAATCCAACTCGGTTGGGCAGCGTTCGGGAAATTACGGCATCTCTTTTCGTCCAATATCCCTCAGTGCCTGAAGACAAAGCTCTTCGAACAGTGCGTGTTGCCAGTGATGACCTACGGCTCCGAAACGTGGTCGCTGACTATGGGCCTCATTCGAAAGCTCAGAGTCACTCAGCGTGCGATGGAGAGGGCTATGCTCGGAGTTTCTCTACGTGATCAAATCAGAAATGAGGAGATCCGTAGCAGAACCAAAGTCACCGACATAGCCCTACGAATCGCGAACCTGAAGTGGCAATGGGCGGGCCACATAGTCCGACGGACCGATGGACGTTGGGGCCCGAAGGTGCTGGAGTGGCGACCCCGCACCGGGCGGCGCAGTGTAGGTAGACCCCCCACAAGGTGGACCGATGACATAAAGAGGGTCGCCGGTAGCCGCTGGAGCCAGGCGGCGCAAGATCGGGCCTTGTGGGTATCATTTCGTGAGACCTATGTCCAGCAGTGGACGTTCATCGGTTGAAGCGACGACGACGACGATAGGGAGAGGGAATGTCCTTTTCAGCAGCAGCAAACGTTGCTCTAAGCCTAGGCCCGAGCCCCGCAGGAGGCGCCCTTAGAGCAACGTTTTCCCCCGACGCAGCAGGGCCCTTCTACGGGCCCACCCCTCGGCAGAGCTTCTGCGCTCGCCATCCCTCTCGATTACGCTGTCAAAGCCAGTAGGGCTAACAGCATCTACACACTTCGAATATTAAAAAAAAAGCCGCTGGAGCCAGGCGGCACAAGATCGGGCCTTGTGGGCATCATTTCGTGAGACCTATGTCCAGCAGTGGACGTCCATCGGTTGAAGCGACGATTTGTGTGTTGGATATTGTCAATTTAATATTTTTAAACTTTGTGATGTACATATGTACTTTTTTTGTCAAACTTGCTTAATTCGCCACACCTGTGGTTGTTAAATTCAGTGCGATTGATGTTATTACATACATACACTTATTAACAGCAGGACACTTGATTTTTGGGCCACTGTAGCTTAAAAACGGCGTAACAAGGCCGTCTTTATTGCACGTTTTACAATCATAAAATCAATTGAACACGCAATCGGTTAAAGCCAAGTGCCATTTTCTGGCGGGAAATTAAATTATATACAGGAGTGAAAGAGCATCTAATATTTTTATGCGAGCACTTTATAACGGCAATAAACTGTAAGAATAAGGGCTTCTATTGTATGTTTTATTTCACATTCCACTGTATTCTGGCGGGTTGGGCACGTAAACAATGTCAGAAGTATCGTAAAACGCTTTTTTTATTAGCAAATTGTCGATTATCTTGTAGAATATTCGAGAAGCATTATATGTTTTTATTGTAATATGGGTGTGTTCAACGGTTTCACCTTCTAACCAGAAGCAACCATCTCCAATATTGGTAGAATCATTATCAACGGCCTTAAACTTTGGCCAACAGTGGGATATTAATGGGCTTGATTCTTACCTTAATACTTTTAACTTATGTCAGTTTCCTAATAAAAATATATCATCATTGTACAAGGAACTTCTAAGCATTTTAGTCTTATAAACATCAACTCAGAATAAGATTTTTAATTCTCTTTATTATTTAAATATATGTCGAAGAATACGAGAGAACGGAGCAGCATAAAGCACAGGGGCATTGGGTTCTCCGCCGACATCTTCGTTAATGGGATCCATAATTTAATTTCTTATACTGTGGGCGTTCGTGGGTAATGTTGGTGCAATCAAACACTTTATTAACTAACTTGGATTATAATGTACAATTACGTAGTGTTCCCGATATCAATTTACACAAACTTATTAAGAATAATAGCTAGGAACGCGACAGTTTCAATAGTCGACCACTCCGGCTGAGCGCCACTCGAGAACTGCCGAGAGACAGGCCGAGCTGCCACTTATTGACTCTGCCCCCACGTCGATACACAGATGGCGCGTTCCACAGACTATTACACACGGACCAGCGATCCACAGACTCTTGCACTCCGACATATATATAATCTAGCACTATTCCTCCTAAACTGCCACTACTACAAAAGACTCTGTTCCCGCAACTGTTCTGCTCGTTAAAGCTAACTCGCATGGCCTAACTTTTCGCAATATTGCACAGTTTCTAGCAGTTGTAAGTGTTGCCACTATATTATTCAATAACTCACAACATTTCTCAGCTATCAAGGTTGTCACCCAAGTACCTATAGTCATAGTGTCATAGTCACTAGATGATCTGGAAACCTCTCATAATTTGAAATAGTTGTGACTCAATAGTGGGCGCATGCGTATACTGTTTTAATCTATTTAAACACTTTGTTCCAGGTACTAAGAATCTGCATCGGAAATCGACGATCAAAACCGGGTCAAATCAACGGTGAGATAAAATTAGGAGCAATTATACATAATTAACTGCTATCGTGTTAACTGATGTAACTGGATTTCCGGTATTAAACGGCGTACGTACGTAATATGATTAACGTGGTCGGCATAAAACTGAATCAGTTTGCTTGGTTGCATATTTAGAAGTGCTGTTCAATCTGTGAACATCGCACAGAGTAATGACAGGTAGAACAAATAATACTTGATGTTAGTATTATTACATACATACATAGAGTACATAGAGTAACTTCGCAAGTGTATATTGTTGCGCAATTGCATATTTAAAAGTGCTGTGTAATCTGTGAACATCGCACAGAGTAATGAAAGTTAGAACAAATAATACTTGTCGTTATGATACATAGAGTAACTTAGCAAGTGTATATTGTTGCGCAATTGCATATTTAAAAGTGGTGTTTAATCTGTGAACATCGCACAGAGTAATGAAAGTTAGAACAAATAATACTTGTCATTGTGACACATAGAGTAACTTAGTATGTGTATAATGATTGCTCTATTGTATATTTAGAACTGCTCTCTACTCTGTGAACATCGCACAGAGTAATGACCGGTAGAACAAATAGTACTTGTCCTTGTGACACATAGAGTAACTTAGTATGTGTATAATGATTGCATAATTGCATATTCAGAGATGGTCTGTAATCTGGGAACATCGCACAGAGTAATGGCAGGTAGAACAAATAGTACTCGTCATTATGACACATAGAGTAACTTAGTATGTGTATAATGATTGCTCTATTGCATATTTAGAACTGCTCTCTACTCTGTGAACATCGCACAGAGTAATGGCAGGTAGAACAAATATTACTTGTCATTGTGACACATAGAGTAACTTAGTATGTGTATATTGTTGCACAATTGCATATTTAAAAGTGCAGTTTAATCTGCGATCATCGCACAGAGTAATGACAGGTAGAACAATTAATACTTGCATTGTAATGCATAGAGTAACTTTGCAAGTATATCATCACTTATCATCAGGTAAGATCGCAGTCAAGCATTTCAACTTACTGCCTTAGTATAATACATCCTGAATGTTACTACACTGTTGGAACAGTGTCAAGTGGTGACAAAGTGGATATTTTCTAAAACAATTCAGTAAATATCATCTATAATGTAGTATATTTACTCAGTTACGCCCACACGTGAATTTCGCTCCAAAAATAATTGTTTGCTCAACTGTACTTTGCATACAAAATGATTGAAGCTAAGGCCTCGCGTCCATTTTAAGCTTAACTATGTTATTTTACATGCTATTTATAGAGTCAAGTATAAAATCCTTATTTTCTAAAAGTGTTACTAAAATAAATGATTTTTTACCGTAATTTTGTTTACTTTGCGAAAAGAAACACAGCTAAAAGCAGTAATTTCCCAAAATAAGAGAGGAATATTAGCAATTTCACAATAGTCTTTCTGTCTTATACACACACATATTTAGCGGAACACAAAAAAAGTCCATAATTTTAAAAATATGGTTTTATTTTAAATTCCATTTTCTACACTTCTTTTGTTGTTTAAAGTTTCATTTGTTTTAATTAAAATGAGATCCCATTAAGAACACATCTTGCAAGTAAAGGCTATTTGTGAATAAATATAAATTTTAACAAAAAAAGAACCACCTTCAAAACAAACTTACAAATACATGAATATGCTCTAAAAAGTAACAAATAATTGCGTATTCTTTTATAGTGTTCTTCGTATTCTTATATTAAGAGTCGGTGTCAGCCTTCATATGTAGCTATAGGTGGGAGAGACGCGAGAGCTACCAAGTGGACACGCGGAACATCTTCCTTGGCTGTAAATGTATTTGTAAGTTTGTTTTGAAGGTGGTTCTTTTTTTGTTAAAATTTCTATTTATTTTTTGATTTTTAGTGAATCTGAAGTAAAATAACAAATTTGTCTCAATATATGTACACCTAAAGCGCGTTTCTCATGAAATAACACCGTTTAAATGAAACAACTTCACAAAGTTCAATTTACATTAATATCGCCACACCCGGGATCGAACCCGAAACCCTTATACCACCGCTTCACACATAATTCACCTTTCAAATATTGCAATGCAGCAACAAACGTAAAGTCATTGGCATTTGATTACAGACAGTTATAGATTTTGCCAAAAATCACACTCTTACTGTAAGCCGTTGAGGAGTTCCATTGATCTTCATATTTAACTACGACTAGCACTTGACCATACCGAAGTTACGGTAGGCGACTCAAATATCTGGATAGCTTATAGAAGATTCTGCCGAGTATCGTTGATTTGCTCCTAAGAATTGAAGAATTCCGTCATGGATTCCATTATCAAAACCTAACCATACTATCACAAAACAACCCTTGAAGTATATCCTTTCTTTAAAAAAAAGAATTATCGAAATCGGTTGGCGTGATCTTGAGTTATTCGTCCATTTGTCGCGCACATGCTTACGCAAATGTAAGACTTATCCGGTTTTCTCATTGATGCCATCATCAGAACTGGTTTTAACAAATATGGAACCCTATGACGAGCACCACCTTTCATTTAAAAAAAAATCATCAAGATCGGTCCACCCAGTTGGGCGATATGAGGTAACAAACACAAAAAGAAATACAGACGAATTGATAACCTCCTCCTTTTTTTGAAGTCGGTTAAAAATGGTACGTTTTTGAAGTTTTTATGTAACTAGATTAGCAAAATGGTGATTAATATCGCGTATTTCCTCCGCGGGCTCTTATTAATATTCTTTTTTCCACCAGTCTAAGCATACTGAGAATGATGTTATCGATGGTTTCCTGGGATAGTCTCCGCTATTCCTCAACTACGACGATTTGCAGTTCACCCATGTTGGCAGGAGCTGGTATTCTGGATTAAACTTTTCTTTTCAGAAACCCCCAAACGTGTTCTATTGGGTTCATATCCAGTGATCTCGCCGGCCACTCCATGCCAGTGAACTTATATCAGTAAGATGTGCTTGAGTTACCCGAGTGGTATGCGGCCGAGCATTATCCTGCATAGAAACAAAATCGTCACCAATTTATGGGGCAAACCTGGCTGCCTCCAGCGGCTACTGGCAACCCTTCTTATGTCGTTGGCCCACCTTGTGGGGGGGTCTACTTACACTGCGCCTTCAGGTGCGGTTTCACCATTCCAGTACCTTCGAACCCCAATGTCCACCGGTTTGTCGGACTATGTGCCCCGCCCATTGCCACTTCAGCTTCGTAATTCATAGGGCTATGTCATTGACTTTGGTTCTTCTACGGAGCTCCTCATTTCTGATTTGATCGCGTAGAGAAACTCCAAGCATAGCCCTTTCCATCGCACGCTGTGTGACTCTGAGCTTTCGAATGAGGCCCATAGTCAGCGACCTCGTCTCGGAACCGTAGGTCATCACTGACAACACGCATTGTTCGAAGACTTCGGTCTTCAGGCACTGAGGTATATCGGACGAAAATATCTGACGTAGATTCCCGAACGCTGCCCAACCGAGTTGGATTCGGCGGTTGACCTCTTTCTCGAAATTGGACCTACCTAGTTAGACTATATGCTCGAAAGACTTAACAAAATTGTGCCGCTCGTTTTTGTTACCTCGGATTGCATAGCAATTGTATGAGTTGCTTACATAACTATCTATATACAAACAGACATAGATTAGAAGTCACTTATTACACCTTCAATTTTATTCGTGACTAACTAGAATTTTAAAGAAGTGACTTTTTTCCAATGTAGACGGCCATGAAGAACGAAGTATTTCACAGTTACTAACTCATATCGTATGTTAGAAAGAAAAATTTGCCGCTTTTAGTGGAAGATGGTCGTATTGGTAAACTAACTTGTATTGAATAGCTGTCGCATGAGCGAACAGCTACTCGTAGCTGTTTCCATTTTGGATACCCACATAGGAGTTAAATTTCACATTACACATTTCATTAAAAAAATCACATTAATTACTCCTCTGACTGCCGCATTGGTCTAGTAGTTAGCACGTTTGACTACAGACTCTATAGAGGTCTTCGTTTCGAGTCCAGGGTCGAGAGAATTCAAAAATGGATACTGAGTTTTCCATTAAGGTTTTATCAATATTTGCCGAAATTTGGAAAGTTGTCAGTGTACTTTTCCCCCCTGCCTCAAAGAGCATGGTAAGCCGTCGTTCCTATGCCTGATCTCTCTTGGGTCATGTCGTTTTCCCGTCACATCGGGCTATGACAGTGAAGCAATAGAGATTTCATTATGCCTGACAATCTGCAGTGCAGCAGTGTGATGCATATCAGTGGGAGGCCTGTGCCCAGCTGTGTGACGTTAATAGACTGCTACTTACTTTGCTTTATTCCTCTGTCTAGCTTACATTACGTCAGCTTTTAATAAGGCCTGTGCCCAGCTTTGGGATGTTAAGAGGCTGCATTTTTTATCGAGGGGGAAGTCTTCGGAATATCGGGTATCTTACCCGACATTTTTTGGTCTTAAGATAGAGTTATGTAAGATTTTTCCACTAAACCGCATTCCACTACGGACTATGTCCGAAGGAATCTCTAAAGCCCCTGTAAGGTGTTCCTTGGGATTCTTTCATTAAGTTCTCTTGTAGGAAGTAAGTCTTGCCACGACAGATTAAGACCATATTTTAATACGCTGCTACTTAATTTTACGTGAATTACATTCTACCTTGTCAAAGTGATAACCCACCTAATTCAGAAGCTCCTTACAAGTTAGTATAACTAACAAAGCACCTGAGGCGAGCTGTATCTCAGGTTATGGAACTAGGTCATCTAAAACTTCTACATATGGAATTGCTAGGTATAATTACGCTCCCTTTGTTACAAGTTTATGTAGTTATGTTAGTGCTTGGTAAACCTTTTATATATTATCAGCTTCGTGAATGCCGCTACCTCGTCTTTCTTTTCTCTGATACCTGTCGGAAGTACCACGATATTATTTTTTATATCAGCGGTAACGTGTTCAGAGGTAATTTCTCTACGTGGCATCCTATAGAAGAAGAATTTGAGTATCGTCGTGACCACGATCCATGTAACTGGGTCGAAATATCGGCAAAATTAAAAATTAAAAATCGCCATCGTGATATGTACCCGTTCAAATAGTCAATATGTTAATAAACCACCAGGTGCCAAATTGCTCGACTAGGGAAGTATCAGCAATTTACATACAGCACTTCAATACATTTGAAGATAACTGTGTATATTTCGATGATAAGCTACCCAGAATACCTTCTAAAAGATGCCATTCTAATAAAACTGAGTTTGTAGTGGTTTCATTTGATATCGTTGGTCGGAGGGGATCTTTCATTGGAGGGTATAGTTGGCGCAATGCTGGTTAGCGAAAGGGAGTGGAGGGCAGTGGTCTCCTTCTGCGAATCTGTTATTTCTCTGAAGGAGGCACATGTGGGGAAGAGAGAACTAGACGCTCCTCTTCTCCGACACAGGAGGTTGGGAGGTTGAAGGCGTATATTTGCGTTACTCCTACTTACCTAAGTTTCCCAGAGGAAGTATCTCGAAGTAAAGGATGGGGAGGGTATCGTTGGGTATTAGTGTTGTATTCTGGCTTACTTACAGCGAGACCGTAAAGGCATTTCCCAGCGTGAAGAAAAACATATCATCATCTGTGATACATTACAAACAATATAACAATATGACAAAGTTATTAATTATTCAAGTGTTATTAAGCCTTTTTTTTTCGCTGGGAAATGCAATTGAGCACTAACTCGGACCGATGACCAGTCAGGAGTGTGGGACTCGGCGATGGAACTCGCAATACCCACTAAAACCCAGCGGAACCCTCGTCATCCATTATTGAGGCACCAGGTGTTTAGCTTTCCGGTCTGCCCTGGTGTCCCGGATGAGTCCGGCGGATGATTCATGGAGGCGGGAGGAGATGCGCAAATATGTGCTGCCTTATATTCCGCCTTCTTCGGCGGTGAGGGGGTGAATCCACTGCATTCTCCCTCTCTCTCGTGGGCTTCCTCCAGCGAGACTATCGTCTCGCAAAAGAAGGCCACTGCCGCCCACCCTCTCTCGCTGGAGAGCATCGCGCCTACAAGGCTTCCCAACGAGAGGTCGCCGCCGATCAACGCCACCAGAAGGTGACGCTGAGGTCCCCAGGCCAAAGTGTTATTAAGCCTAAAAAGCTTCCAAAATAATATTTCTATATAAAAAAATATGTAATATTTAAATAAACAACGGTTAACCCTTAAAACACATATCGTGCGAAAGTGCACTTTATTTTTCATAAAAATAAAGCGTAATATTAAATCTTCGTGAAAGTATGGCGAGGTAATTTTGAAATGCATTTCGCTGCAAACATTATTTTCTTTTTATGACATTCATATATTTAGAGATTTAAGGTTTAATTCCGCTCACCTGCAACCTTTATAACTTGGTTTCACTTGTCTACTGAATATTGGAGCGTGAAAATCCGATTATGTTTTTATAATGCTTTTATGTAATTAGGTGAAAATTACGTTACATTATAATTAGGAACAACCTCCGAGAGCGTCACGACAAGGTATGCTGGTCCTGACCTTTTAACATCACCAAATGCGTCTTATCCAGTTAATTTCTAAATAAAAAATCCTTTAATTAGCATTGGATGTGAAGTCATCTCTTCAGAATAATGTCGTGTTGATTTAGCTATAGCATCGTTAACCAAAACATTAATAGGCTTATCACTTGAGGAGTATTTAGATATTGTTGACGTGAGTCTGTAAGAGTTAGCCTGGCTTTCAAATAGCTGAAGAGCAACAAGGTATCAGGTAGGCGATTATGACAAAGACATGAAACCCTGTGGACGGCAGCTAAATCATGTAATGAGCCAGATGATTGACATTCTTGTCCTTAAAGGATGAAGTATCTGGTCCAAAGTTTTGAACAGGAATTTGAGGAAGAACAGGGTCTTATTTTGGAAGAAATTAATGTTCTATTAACTGCTACACTAGATAAATGGATGTCAATACTTCGGGAACCTTTTTTCTATAGAAAAGCCAGAAGTCATGGTTCCGCTTATTGCCTCAAGACTCCATATTAAAGCAAAGTATTCACCAAGGATATTTCAGTTATACTCATCTATATCTATCACTTCTTTAGGAAGATCTGTCTTAGTAAAAGTGCTGAAAAGGAGCGGTTCTCTTCTGGCTTTCGTTATAGGAAGCCATCTCCTAATAAAGAAATAATGAGTTTCTAATTCTACCGCCAAAAAAGAAGCTAAATGTCTATCTTGGAGATTTCACACTCACGTCTTTAACGCTTGGGAGTATGATTGTGGTGATATTCTTCTTGAAAGATGCTCTTATAGAAAAATCATTGCTTCTTCTACCGCTTGAATTGTAAGGGTTTCATCTGGAGATTCAGTGTGGTAAATGCGTATGGGCCTTTTTGTATCACATTAATGAATGGAGAAGGGGTCTCTTTCAAGAATTTATCGGGTATTATTAATGTTCCTCTTGCACAGTGTTTGGGCCGTGGTATATATATTTATTTAGTGTCATTTTGTACATTCACAAGTAATTTTTAGAGCTGTTTGCTTCCATGAAACTCTTTTCTGGAGACGAAGTTTTGATAAGTCATGTTATTTGATAACTTTGGTTTGTCACTTTTTGAGTTTTCGTCCACTTGCAAAATATGGTCTTAATAGTTAATTATACGAGAACAAGAAATTATTATTAAGCTGGTTTTAATCTTTAAAATACTTTCAAGAAAGGTACCAGGGGGTAATTGGCATCATACAGGATTTTTATAGGCATAGTTCTTACGTTCATAACCTCACATATACACGAGCTTCCTCGGTACTAGCGTTTATATATATCTGACCTATTTTTGTAAATGTGTCCGTGAGAATATTTATGAATGCCTTACACCCCACAATACTCTTTAAGGCTGCCTGGTAGGGTTTGTTTTGCTTCATAACTTAGGCCAGCTCAACCCAAAAGGGTTTTTCGTTTGATTAATCACATTCAGCCAAATAATGTCGTTCAAGGAAATAACTAGAAAGCATTGTATAACTTTTCCTTTTTCTAATACAGGTTCAGAAAGTCGATAAACCGAATATAAGTTATCTTGTTAGAAAAGTTTCTACATCAAAATCCATTGACTTAGAAGTATTCAGACCACATTTAAGTTATATTGTTTGTTTTAAAAGTCTCCAGTCTAAATTTAAGTGTGGTTGTGTATATAAATTATTTTTTAGTCATCTTGTTTGTTTTAGAGATCGCATTTTACGGAAGTCTCTAGACCAAGCCAGACTTATACTTAAGTGAGATTGCGTATTACGGAATTCTACAGACCAAGCCTGACTTATACCTAATTGAGAGATCGCGTATTATGGAAGTTTCCACACCAGGTCTGACTTATACTTAAGTGAGATCGCGTATTATGGAAGTCCCCAGACTAAGCCTGACTTATACTTAAGTGAGATCTCGTATTACGGAAGTCTCCAGACCAATGCTGACTTATACTTAAGTGAGATCGCGTATTACGGAAGTCTCCAGACCAAGCCTGACATATACTTAAGTGAGATCGTGTGATTACAGAAGTCGCCAGACCAAAATTAAATAAATAAATAAAATTAAGTTACGTTTAAGCTAAATCGAATTTTACAGAAGATTTGAGACCATATTTAAATGACGTCGTTTTATAAACAAGTGTCAGGAATAAATTTTAGTAACTTCCTTTGTTTTCAAATTTTCTAGACCAAATTGCTAGTACAAACTTAGAGGAATATAAAAATATAATTTACTACATTTAACATACATGCATAACATCCACATCTCTCTCTCTCTTTCTTTCTCTGGCATCTATTTTTATAGGTATGATTGACAAATAAATGTGAAATCCAAACTTGCACGAATCGGGTCGTCACATTAGTTTATCATTATCTATCGATAGTTTATTATTTGAAGAAGTTTATGTCAATATCATAATAGTATATTAAAAAATCGCGTATAAAGAAAGATACTAGACTTGAACCCGTGACCCCATAAAAGTTCGCGTGTTATATCGAACGATCATGTTTTTTTTTTATATTATAACTATAAACCTTTGAGCAAAGGTCGTGTTTGCTGTTTATGCAATAGGGGTCCATATTTCTTAAGTGTTATGGGAAAAAAGAACGACTTTATTTACACTTCAATTATCCAAATTGTAAAACTCTTTATTCATGTAGGCTTTAGCAGTAGTTTTGTATCGTTAAATATAGTGTTTTCCCTATATGTCGCTAAGAAACAAATTCAAGGCAGTTAACATAATGACAGTTCACTGCGTATACATATTAGAAAATTTGTTGTACGTACACAAAAACATTGACTCTTTTAATAAAAAGAGTGAATGTATATCATATAACTTACGAAACAAAAACAAACTTGTTGTAAATTCTAGTAGGCTGCATAAAATTAACAACTCATTTAAGGGTAACTGTATACGTTTCTATAATAAACTCCCACAAGACGTTTTAGAAATGTCAATTAATAAATTCAAAGTCTTTGTTAAAAGAAAGTTGATCGAAAAATCGTATTATAAGTTGCAAGAGTACTTAGACGATAGAAACGCGTGGGAGTGAACGAACTGCTCTAATTTGAATTGAAATATATTAAACTAACATGATATTGTAATGATGATGATAACAAAAAAAA
>JACTOM010000239.1:288929-318658 GCA_015832385.1 Elymnias hypermnestra
GTAGTGACTAAAATTGAGAAAGGTATGCTTAGATGGTTTGGGCGTGTAGAGAGAATGAATGAAAGGAGACTGACAAAAAGGATTTATGAGTCAAGAGTGAATGCGAAAGTTGGAAGGGGAAGGCCAAGGCGAACGTTCCTGGACCAAATCCAGGACATTTTAAATAACTACCAGGTCAAGAGTACTCTAAACCGACGAACTTGTATGAAAGGTATAATGAGAATGATAGAAGCGAAGGAGATATGCAAGGATCGTGGCAAGTGGAAGGATGTTGTCTCTGCCTACCCCTATGGGAATGAGGCGTGATGTTGTGTATGTATGTATGTATTTATCAGTAATTCTTTAAATTTTAGTTGGATTTCTCAATAATTCTTCAAATATTAGTACGATTTATCAGTAATTCTTTAAATTTTTGTTGAATTTCTCAATAATTCTTCAAATATTAGTACGATTTATCAGTAATTCTTTAAATTTTAGTTGAATTTCTCAATAATTCTTCAAAAAATAGTACGATTTATTAAGAATTCTTTAAATTTTGGTGGGATTTTTCAATAACTTTTCTTATTTCTATTAATAACAAATTTAAATTTATTAAGTGACATCTTTAGAACGAATCATTTCAATCTTTTGAGAAGTACCCAAGAATTTACCGTCATTTTTTTATATTTTTGAAATAAAGGTTCATATTTGTTAAGTAAATTAGGAAAAATGTGTTTTCGAATGAATTAATATATAACAAAAAACTTTATCTATTTAGGTCGCAAAGAGATCGACATTTTTTAAGTATAAGTTTAATATGTATTACTGAATAAAATATAATTAAACAACGATTTAAATGATGAGGCTTCCGTCGCGTCTTTTTCTGAGAAGAACTTATAGAAAACTTAGTCGAGTATCTTTTTTTTTTCATTATTTATGCAGTTGATATGAAAATAAAGATGTAATGTTGTAAAATATGTCATATATTAGTTAGAGAACTACTTTAACTATTGAATAATCATGGTTTCCTTGCACCTTTTATTCAGAACCCACAAGAACCACAACCGAGTATTTTTTCTTAATTATTTATTACACGAAGTAAAGATCTATTTTAATTTGAAGATATTTCTTAATTATAATGATAAGTAATTTAATAACATAGTTTTAAAGAGCAACAACAACACGAGCGTGCTTTAGAACACAGGATTGTAGTAAAAGGTAAGTCTTTCTTTATATCTTCACTAAGTTATAACGTCCGTTCGCTTCGCGCGATTACACTTTTCGTAACGCTCGAAGTTTTTAAAACTACGAGGATTGTACACGCTTGATACCACGTGGAACAGCTAGTTTACATTGTCAGTATAAAAGTAGTAAGTAAGTAGCAGCCCATTAACGTCCCACTGCTGGGCACAGGCCTCCTCACTCCAAGGAGCGAGGGTTTTTAGAGCATAGATCCACCGCGCTGCTCCACTGCGGATTGGCAGGCATAGTACACAAGTATCCGATGTGACGAGAATCCGACACGACCGGAGAGAGATCAGGCGCAGGACCGACGGCTTAACGTGCTCTCCGAGGCACGGGGGTGGATCACACCGCCAACTTCCCAACTTCGGGCAAATATTGAGAAAATCTTAATAGAAAACTCAATATTGATTTTTGAATTGGCCCGACCCGGGACTCGAACCCAGGACCTCATGTCTGTAGTCGAACATGCTAACCACTAGACCAATGAGGCAGTTGTCAGTATATAAATAATTAATTAGAACTTTTACCGATTGTTTCTATTAAATATTTCAGTTGTTTTCCATTAACCACCTATTGGCCTACATACAAAAGGTGAGGCATTAACACAATTTCGGTAGCGAGAGCGTTATAAAGGAAGGGGTGGCGTTATAAATAAAATATCAAGTCATTCCCTTAAAGAGGCTTTATTTTACACACGGTAACATTATCATGTTGCATTGTAATAAATTATAACGAGTCTTTTATTATAATTTTATAAGCGTGTCTCCAAATAACTATAATATCTTTAGATAGTATAAAATAAAATCGATTTCGCTCTTTGTTTGCTAGATCTTTACAAGTAATTATTAGATTTTGATATTTGATATTAGAATTATTAGATTCTGTCTATAGGCGTGGGGTGGTCCGCCGGAGCGGTCGACTATTGAAACTGTCGCGTTCCTAGCTATTATTATTAATGAGTTTGTGTAAATCGATATCGGGAACATTAATTGATGGAACATTATAATCTGAGTTAATTAATAAAATGTTTGTTAGCACCAATATTACCCACCAACGCCCACAGTGTGGATGTGATTCACACTAACGATGATGTTGGCGGAGAACCCTATGCCCATGTTTTATGCTTATTTTTTGTGCTTATGCACAGGAGCGTAGGGTTCTCCGCCGACATCGTCATTAACGGGATCCATTATTTAATTACTTATTCTGTGGGCGTTCGTGGGTAATGTTGGTGCAATCAAACACTTTATTAATTAACCTGAATTATAATGTTCAATCACTTAATGTTTCCGATATCAATTACCACAAACTCATTAACAATAATAGCTAGGAACGCGACAGTTCCAACAGTAGACCGCTGCGGTCGAGCGCCACTCGATAACTGTCGAGAGACTCCCGCCGGACTGCCACTATTGACTCTGTCCCACGCCGATAGATGGCGCCAGCGTTCCACAGACTCCTGTCCTCCGACATATATTATAGTACAGAAAAGCAAAAATATTAAAAAATTGCTGAACTCTAGACATCACGCTCTTAAAGATATTTAAATAAATCTTTGCCTAAAACATCACCTGTTTTTATAAAGAGGTGACGTTTCAGGTAAAGCTTTTCAAGCAATCTTAACATATCTAGTGGGAAATAAAGGGAAATCATGATTACTGTACAGTGGAATGACTCGCGCGGTCATTTTCACCAACACGCCGGGTTGTAAAAATTTAGAGAATTGCTCCCTATGCGTGTGGTACAACACAGAAGCGACTGTCCATTAGGCACGTAAGGGTAAAATTTATACGGACGAAGCGCGTGATAATGCTAATTGGTTTGCAGGTTAAGAAGTTTTAATATTCATAAATAACATGTGCCATTTTAATTTCCCACTCGTCATTAATCATTTAATATAACTTTTTTTCATAAAATGTAAAAACAAAATTTAATTAACAATTTCTTGTATTGCCAAAACCACGTGGCTTTTTTAATTACAATTCGTTATTTGAGATTTCAATAAATTATTTGTATTAATTTTTGATGCTTTCAACATTTTAATGACAATTAAATTCCTAAAGTATCTTCCTTTTTCCCTCTCTCTAAGTCTTGGAAATCGAATGTTTTAGATTTTTATAAATACAGACGAGACTTAAACATTCGTTTGCCTGAAAAGTTTCACTTCTGACATATGTACTTTGTACGCACGCACTTTTTTTTTTTTTAAATAAGCTTATACAGAACACTCAGTCATCAGCTTTGTTATCACCTCTATTATAATGTTTTTAATTTATTCTATTAACATTAGAGCAATTCATCCACTTAGTTTAAATTTATTTAGTGGCATCACTCGAAGGTCTTCTGTTCACCCAAGTTCATATAGTTTCATTATTTAAATTCTATAATTAATAATCGTATATGAAACATTATATAGCACCGTCTATTGAAATGGTAAAAAATTTGAAGGTTACTTTCCACGGAATTAGTTTAAGATTCTCATGCTAGGTGAAATACCAACTGACTATTTTTTGTATATAATATTTCAATAATGGCTTTTGTTACAAAGGTTACTTTTTCAAAGATAGTTTTATATATTTTAATGTGTATTGTTTTGCCTCTGAGTGTAATTGAAATCAAGTCGAACCATTTTTATCGCTTAAATAGTCTGTCGCTAACCAAATTTGTTATACGTGTAATTTTTGGTAGGTTTGGGACAATTCTTTAAAAGCATTTGCCTTAAAAGATATGTCATTCATTCAGTTTTTATAAGTCTTTACAGTTTTACCTTTAAAGTAATGTCTGTTTGCAGCAACTGTGGAACCATTTGGAAACGATAAAACATTTCGTTGGTCCCTATTAAGAAAGTGGGATCTACAAATGTACAATCAGTTTTAGGAGAACGGTTTGCAGTTAGTTTCATTGATAAAAACTTTACAATCTGACGCCTAAATCACGTCAAGCATTATAAGAGATTCACGCTTTATTTATAAAACACATGACTTGAATTTTAGATATCAGATTTTTGAGCTTCGCTTGCTCACGATATATACTGTGCCGGTCCTATACTAAGTGTGTAAAACCATTATAAGTAAAATGCTTCAAATACTCATTATTCATTCACTTCATCATTATCACTTCATCATTATCACTTCATCATATTTTTGCACGGACATGCAATAGTCATTGCATGTCCGTGCAAAAATAAAGGTAGCTGCGCAGGCGCCGTTATTTATACAAATATTTCTCCCTGTTACGGAGGCCCCGCGCAGTTCTATGGTCGCCGACACCAGATGTTACACATGACTTCACTGGGACCGCACTCTTTACCCTTATTATCTTACATACATACATACATAGCATCACGCCTCATTCCCATAGGGGTAGGCAGAGACAACATCCTTCCACTTGCCACGATCCTTGCATATCTCCTTCGCTTCTTTCAATCTCATTAAACCTTTCATACAAGTTCGTCGGTTTAGAGTACTCTTGACCTGGCCGTTATTTAAAATGTCCTGGATTTGGTCCAGGAACGTTCGCCTTGGTCTTCCCCTTCCAACTTTCGCATTCACTCTTGACTCATAAATCCTTTTTGTCAGTCTCCTTTCATTCATTCTCTCTAAATGCCCAAACCATCTAAGCATTTCTCAATTTTAGTCACTACGTCTTCTTTGATACCACAACGTTCTTTTATCACACCATTTCTTACTCTGTCACTCAGTTTTAATCCACTCATGCTTCTCAACGCTCTCATCTCTACCGCATTTATTTTACTTTTGTGATTCTTCTGCCATACCTAACTTTCACTACGATACATAAGTGTTGGCAACAACACTCTAGCATGCACAGCCAGTCTGGCCCTTTGAGACACCATCTGGCTATTCATAAAGGCGTGCAGAGCACCATTTACCACATTCCCTGCTTTTACTCTCCTTTCAATATTCTTTATTGTTATCTTTATTCCCAAAAATTTGTATTGACAATTCTATAAGATAAATTAAAGCTATAATAATTATCTAATGAACCCTACTTATAATTAACAAATTATCTGTTTTTATTACTACGTCTAAATTAACTTAAAAGTCGTGACAAGTTTTTAAAGTTTTTATCAATGAAACTAACTTCAAATAGCTTGTTTTAACCTGGCTGTGCTTTTGTTTTTGTACATCCGAATTTTCAAACGCTTGCTGCTTATGAATTAGAACACATTCACCTCAACTTGATCGCTTTTACTGGATTGAATGTTATTACCGTGATTCCCGACACACCTCACTAGTGCGAGCGTTATTGTAATGGCTACTTAATGTAAGTTACGTCGCTTTCAGGGGAGAATGTAACGAATATACTTTATTCTCATCAACTGTAAAATTAATTTATATATAGCATCTATTTCCACAAATATTATGAAGCTGACAAGTTAGGTGTTTGAATGCGCTTATCTCAAATTACTGGTACGAATTTAAGTATTGTTTTAGTATTGGTTATACCGTTTATCGAAGTTTTATAAGGAATCCTTACATACAATATTGTAAAAATATCCTTCGTCGCGTCTGTTTATCTTTACCTGATAAACTCGACAACTACTGAACGAATTTTCATGCAGTTTTTAACAATAGATTTTGTTAGTTTCTTTTAAATTGGTTAAAATGTAATGACAATCGGAAGTGTCAGAAAAAATCTAGTTGTGCTGCTTTTATTGTAAGCAGTGCCTTCTATTTTATAGATCCACAAAACATTGCTATGTTATATGTCTATCTGTTAAGGATAACTTATTATATCCATTTTTAAAAACTGAACATTCATTCAAAGGGATATTGGTAATATTTATTAAATTCCACACCTTATTCATCTTAAACAGTTCATGTATATTATTACGATCGTTTTCATCATATTATTTAGATATGTCGGAGAACAGGAGAGAAAAAGAAGCATAAAGTATAGGGTGTAGGGTTCTCCGCAGACATACATGGGTCCATCGTTGATGGGTAATGTTGGTGCAATCAAGCATCAATAATTAAGTCAGATTATAATGTTCAATCATTTAATGCTCCCGATGTTAAGTTACACAAACTCAGTAATAATAATAGCTAGGAACGCGACAGTTTCTTTAGTCGACCGCTCAGGCGGACCGTCACCCGAATACTGGAAAGATGTGCGCCGGATTGTCACTTATTGACTCTGCCCCACGCCGATAGACAGATGGCGCCAGCGTTCCACAGACTATTGCACTCCAACACAGCGTTCCACAGAGTACTCCGACAGATATAGACTTTAAGACATATTACATGATATAACTCACTCTCAAGGCTCCGATATATAATGCCAATATTATTTAAAATATAACATTTAAGTGTAATATATAATAGTTATGGAAATAAAGATTATTTAATCAATTCTTTAAACGAAAAATAACCGTAAAGAAAGCCTTTTTACCTCAGCGTTTTATCCACTAATTTACTGGGCACTTAAGTGAAATCCTAATGCCTTCTATTCTGCGAAGCCTTTGAGTAATTCAACTGGCAATTGAACTGAATTGAAGGTGTGACAAATAAGGGGAAAGAATCCAAAGAGCGAAATCAATTTGTTATTCGTTTGATTCTTTGCAAGCGAAAACTGTAGAGGCTAATGTTACTGAGTTGTCACTGGCACCGTTGTAACGCGAGAGTAGTCTGTCGACTAAGGGAGAAGGCACTTATATAGGGCCTATTGAATGAGACTGAGCTGTCACGGGCAGCTATATAACGCGAAAGTTTTCTGTTGACTTAGGAAAGGCCACTTCGTCGCTAAAGGAGTGCAGTGGCCTCCTTTAACGACGAGGTGATGTCGCTGAAAGAGGCCGCGGAGCGGCGTCGGGAGGCGGATCCCGCCGCCCACGCCCTCCGTCGTAGGCGTCCGGCGAGAAGACGTGCGGTCCAGGACCGCCGTCTTCCCCCTTAGCACTAGCCTCTGGGACGGCGGACCGCGGAGGCCGTCGTCCCACGTAGCGAGGCTCCGTAGGTTGTCGGGCGGCGCGCCTTCGCGCTGCCCCATAGGTAGCTCGATCCTTAGGATCAAGGTAGGGGCCCCTCACGGGGAGTTTTAGCCGGTAAGAGTCCGGCATAACCGGGACGTCCGCGGCGTCCCGGTATCCTATTGAGGATTTTTTTCCCGTCTTACCAAAAAAAAAAAAAAAGGAAAGGCCACTTGTATAGAAGCTATTGATTGAGACTGAGCTGTCACAAGCAGTTTTGTAACACTTGTTCGATTAACCTTGACTGTCGTCGACTAAGGGGGCGAGAGGATTACAGTCCACACGTCAGTGTAATATTTTAAATCTTTTTTTAATACAAGTACCGCAGCACGGATTCGTATGGATAGTAGACGATTATGCCTACATATTTTGTCTGTCGTTGAACCTCATGAGCTTAATGTGTTCTACATGTAGGCATTATGTGTAAGCTTGCTTGAACGCGCTTTTCTTTGGAACTAATTGTCCGATTTGCAACATTCTTTTAGTTGTAGATAGCTCAGTTGTTGAGGAAGGCTACAGGCAATGTTCGCGCCAACTGGTGCGGAGCCTTCGTACCTCGGGAAGGGTATACTCGCGCCTTCTGCAAGCTTTCCGACGTACTAATGCACTGATTATCAGGAGGCGTCCGTATACGACACGAGAGGGCGCCTCCTCTACAGTTCCATTATTATGGAGCAATATAGTTTATAGATTATCTGTGGTACAGTACAGAGATCGTGTTGTCAACTCTCGAGGCGTATCGAACGGGCAAATTTAGACCCGCCTCGTGATTTTGTCGGGAAAGTGCGGTAATTCCACGCGTTAATTGGTTTTGTGGGGCTAGTGAAGCAGTTCGTCGCGTTTTGTAGGCCCATATCGTAGCCCACGACGAAGCGCGGCTAGGTTATTTCGCCCACGCGGTGGCCGCAGTAGGACTTTCATGTGGAATTTGGAGTGGAATAGAAGAACGGCGTCGTCTACAACGGCTTTCCGCGATGCCTTGGCAAAAGACACATTCCACAACTACACACACATACAAATACACATTCACGTGATCATTCATCTGCCAGGGCGCGTCGCCGTCAAGGAGATCGGCGCGGGGAGACGAGGTAGGTGTACAATTCATTCATATCGGTACGACCCCTGTTGAATCGCTCCCTTAACATTCTCTTCCCGCCGTCTCGGGGATCGACTCGACTTGGATTCCTATGGGCCCGGGTCCAGGGTCGAGCCCATGCCAGGGTCAAGGGCGGCGTGAACAGGCAATATATTATCCTGCTAGAAAAGAAGCAATTTACCAATGCAGAATGTTTCAAGATCGGGGGTATTTTTTCTCTCTGAGAGTGTTTGCTGGGTACACTGTGTTAACTGTTAAAGTTCTGTAAAAATATGTATAACCAAGTTTTTCCCCTTTAAAAGTGAAAAAAAAGTCTATGACAGGATGTGTTTTTTATAATGCTGTGTCAATTTTTTTAAACCATCTTTGGTTGTGGTTTCTTTCTCTCTATCAAGCAACGAAATACAGCAACATAACATCGCCTATTAACGGTGGCAGTGCATCGTTTAAATTCTCCGTTAAAAATGAAAAAATTTAAAAGAAAGACAAGCATACACGATTTTATTTTGTTGCTTTTATATATATTAAGCCGACAAAGAAAATCAAGCAGTAAACTTTATTTATAAGGCCACTTAGACGAAATAGTAAAGACCAGATAAAATCACTATTTCAAAAGATTTACACGAAGTTAGATAAACAAAGTCTGAACAAATCTATTCTAAATACGCCCACTGTTTGACCGATGTTACGATTTTAACTTCTGATAAAATCAAAGTTATATGTGCCTCATCCACCGTAGAAGCTAAGCTAGAAAAACGAGTGAATAGCTCACTAGTTTTTTAGCTTGGCTTCTATCTAGTAATAGCACTGTATTTCTTCATTCTCTTGCCCCTACATAATGTTTGACTATGGATAGTTGGGTGGTGGCAGGGATGGCTCTGAAAAGTTGGGAGCTATTGAGTGGTATAGTGGTAACACTTAAAACACCAGGGACATTGTGCAATATTACGAAATGTTATGCAA
Organism: Elymnias hypermnestra; assembly: GCA_015832385.1. Taxonomy (NCBI): domain Eukaryota; kingdom Metazoa; phylum Arthropoda; class Insecta; order Lepidoptera; family Nymphalidae; genus Elymnias; species Elymnias hypermnestra. The sequence continues at coordinate 298,202 of JACTOM010000239.1, forward strand.
TTCGAGGTAACATTAACGAAAGGACAATTTAGCGGATGAGACAACACCACACTTCTCTTTACTCGCAATTGTCACTTAATGCTTTAAGCATCAGCATTGACGATTTTCTCCATAAGTCCAGGGCTACCGTCGGATTTAGATATTCGACTGCCCGTCCTAGTAAGTCTATCATGCCGAGATCTTTTTTGTACAAGTGGGCATCTGTAAAAAGTAAAAAGTGGAAGCTGTAAATTCAGAAGTGGTTTTAAACATATTAATTTCTTCTTCTTCTTCTTTCAGACTAGTTAAGTTATTTAATAGTTAACATGTTACAGAATGCACTTTAAATTAATTACAAATTTTTACTAAATTAGAAAAAATAAAACTAGTAACTGCATGCTTCAAATTTTGTAAACTTTGGAAAGAATAGGTATACTTTGTATTATGACCCTCGCTTTGATGAAGTTATCACTTCTGTTGTGAGCTGCCCTAAGTTCTTTTTATTTTGAAATGGACGTCGGGCCTAATCGCGTGCTTAGATAGAATCAGCACCGCCTACACTCTGTCCGGCGCTTTACTCGTAAACTAATCACTTCACACGAGATATACGATGCACTTTTATTTCTATATCAATATGGTATCAAGATTTGATGGTTTAGAAGTTATTTTATTTAAAAATTGCCAATAACCCGGTCTAACTAGGTATACTTTTGGGTTAGCATGTTACCGTTGTGGTATAAAAGATGTAGGGACTAAAGTTGAGAAAGGTATGCTTAGATGATTTGGGCACGTAGAGAGAATGAATGAAAAGTGACTGATAAAAAAGGATTTATGAGTCAAGAGTAAATGAGAATGTTGAAAGGGTAAGGACCAAGGTGAACGTTCAAGGACCAAATCCAGGACATTTTAAATAACGGCCAGGCCAAGGGTACTCTAAACCGACGAACTTGTATGAAAGGTTTAATGAGAATGAAAGAAGCGAAGGAGATATGCCAGGATCGTGGCAAGTGGAAGGACGTGGTATCTGCCTACCCCGAAGGGAATAAGTTATGATGCTATATATGTAATCAGGTATTTACCTTAGAATGACACATAATTCAACATACAATATTGACGGTCTCGCTGGGGCAATAGTTCTAGTAATCCATTTCTGTATTTTCTTATTTGACTGAATCTGGACTGGGTGGCTTCTGTCATGGCTAGTTATCACCCTACCAGTAAAGACGTACTGACAATCAAGAGATTTGTGTTCCGTTACGATGTCTACAAACATTAAGAAGTAAATTGTCTTTTACCAGACTAGCGCGTTTCTATCTTAGACTGTATCAGCACTTACTATCAGGTATAGTCACAGTCAAGCGCTAACCTGTCACTAAAAAGAAACAAAATGATTTTTTAAAATCATGGTTGCTCATTGTTGCTTGATTTTTTATATCGAGAGCCTTTCATAAATTGTATTTCTAGCTGCCTCCTTTCGAAGGAGGCATTGGAGAGGATGAGACAGAAAACCTTCGATGTTCTCTCTTTTCCGACAGAAGAGGTCGTTAAGTAAGATGCGCGGATTTGTGCATTCTCTTCCCCTTCTTTAAGCTTACTGAACCTGAAGCTACTAGGCCAGGGTGTTAGAGTAGATAGCTAAGGAGAACCTATGCTTCTTTACCCAAGGATGTCGAGGGTTTCTCCAGGTTTTACTGATCATTTTGACTTTGAAAGCGAGGAAAAATCTCCTGTCCCGGGGTGCCTAAGAAAATCCCAATTTAGATAACTATTAAAATGGACTTTTGTTATTTCAATTTTGCGAGCTCGTATTCAACATGAAAATAAAAACATTCTGCATTATAACTACGGCGTTTAATATTCTTTTTCTTATTGCTGATAGATTAACGCTTTATTTTGATGTTAAGTGATGATACAGTCTATGATAGAAGCGCGATAATTTTCTTAAAGTTACTTAAATGGCTTCTTATGTTTTCTACACAGTATTGTAAAAGAACGCAAGTTTTTTTTGCTTGACGGTACATTTTTGCTTGTAGGTTGGCAACTAGCCACGGCCGAAGCCTTTCAACAGTCAAGACTCAGACGAATTAGAAAATGCAATCAACTAAATTTGCCTTGGAGCAAAGCGAGTGGCTAGTAAACCAGCGAGACCGTAATTTTTTTTGGTATCAAAGTTGTTTGTATCCATAACAGTTTATTGGGTGATAACCGAAACATAATAGGCTTTTAATGATGAAAAATGTTGCCCTATAGATGATTATCGCTATAAATGCTAACAACTAATCTTAAATATTGCCGTACTATGTATTTTTACAGGTCGACGCTAAACACACTATAAATTATATTAAAATATCAGCGGCGCAAGTCTTAAGAGAGCGGCGAGATTTAATTTAAAAAATAAAATTAATTTAAAACTTATTAATATAAACCTGGTACCTGGTAAATAATATATGTTGCTTAAAAGTAAATAAATAGCAATTCATTATCGTCCCACAGCTGGGCACAGGCCTATAGGAGAGAGGCTTTTTAGAGCAATAGACCCACTACACTGCTCTGCTGAGTATTGGCAGGCATGGTATATAAGTGTACTCTATTCCTTCAGTCTCATAGTGGAACGTAATGGGAGTCCGACACACGCGGAGAGAAATCAGGCGCACGATCGACGGCTTAACGTGCTCTCGGAAGCACGGGGGAGGAGCACAACAACAACTTTCCAACTTCGGTTAAATATTGAGAAAAATCTTAATAAAAAACTCAATATCCTCTTTGGAATTAGCTCAACTTAGGACCTCATGTCTGTGGCCGAACCCCTAGACCAATGAGCCAGTTAAAATCTAAGTAACACTACAAAATGAAGGTAAAAAAATGTTGTCTATATTGCCGGTCTACGGGCGATAACGTCATAATAAAACATTGATGAGCAATTGTCCTTGTAATAAATAATAAAATTAGACCGATCGCGCTTCTCTATCGCATGTACATTTGATGCCAATGAGTCCTGCTCTTTTATGCGTACATGCTACATTATCACGGTAAAAGATTAAATGTAATAATGAACAGAATGTAATTTAGAAATATTATAATAGGAAATAGAGTTATATTTTTTTATACGTCTCTCCACAAACAAAAACGTTTGGGATGGTTAAGTGGGAGGCGAGTTAGCGGTATTCTCGAAGTACAAATACAATATATGAAACGCTTATTAAGCATTAATGTAACCTAGCAATTTCATAGCCAGAGATCCAGCTCACCTCAGAAACTTTCTATTAACTTGAACAGAAAGTTCTATTAACTTGAAAAAAGCTTCGTATTAGGAGGATTATCATATTGACAAAGTAGAATGTCTTACAGAATGTTCTTAGGTCTCACTCACCTCACTGTGATGCGGGTTAGCAGTGTAATGTATCTGTTTTGTGTTTTTTTTTTCGAAGTGTGTAGTTGCTGTTAGCCCTACTGGCTTTTACAGCGTAACCGAGAGGGGTGGCGAGTGCGGAAGCTCTGCCGAGGGGTGGGCCCGTAGAAGGGCCCTGCTGCGTCGGGGGAAAACGTTGCTCTAAGGGCGTCTCCTGCGAGGCTCGGATCTAGGCTTAGAGCAACGTTTGCTGCTGCTAAAAAGACTCTGTTTTGTGTATTGTACAGGCTCGCTGTGCCTTTGCCTTATACGTCCACTCTCTTAGAGTGCTCCGTATAACTGACGCGGTGCGCTCGAGATAGTGTCTTTTATAGTGTCACTGCGTGTACTATGTCTGTTGATTCATAAGTTATTTCTCGTTTTATACAAATAAACAGATATTATGTGTGTTGATATACAATCAATAAATATTAAGTAATAATATCAAGTAATACTTGCGATATCCGCTACTAAGCTTATTAGCGAACAGGAGATGCTAAATATTATGAATGAAGCTTTGAAAAGAAAAGGAATGAAAGTGAATGTAAACAAAACGAAAGTTATGCTTTTTGAAAGAGATGAATCAATGATGAGTGGCAATATTTTGATAGATGGGGAACAAGTGGAAGAGGTGAAAGAATTTGTAAACTTGAGATCTAAATTTACAAAAGATGGAATATGTGAAAGTGATATTGAAAGGAGAATAAGGGCAGGGAATATGGTCTAAAATTGAGAAAGGTATGCTTAGATGGTTTGGGCATGTAGAGAGAATGAGTGAAAGGAGACTGACAAAAAGGATTTGTGAATCAAGAGTGAATGGGAAAGTTGGAAGGGGAAGACCAGGACGTTTGAAATAAATTCCAAGTCTAGAGTACTCTAAACCAACGAACTTGTATGAAAGGTTTAATGAGAATTAAAGAAGCGAAGGAGATATGCAAGGATCGTGGCAAGTGGAAGGATGTTGTCTCTGCCTACCCCGAAGGGAATGAGGCGTGATGCTGTGTATGTATGTATGTATGTAAATATTACGTCGCACAGATTGTCAATCGAATCGGACTTGACGTTTGTGAGGTTGACAGTTTACATAACACCGAGTGCTGGGGTGGCGGCCATTACTGGTTCGGATTTCACAGAGAGCGCACGCGCCCACGTGTTCTGGTCGAACGTTTTAAATCTAGTAATACTTAGTTAATTATTTAAAATTATAAGTGTTGATTTATTTAAGGGAAATTAATAAAGAAGGAATTAATTGTAACGTGGAATATTATTGAAATAACCGACGTTGATCTCCTCGCCCGACTACCCACGTTATGGCAGACCTAACCCAAGATCGTAACGCCTCAACCTGGCAGCGTGCGCCTTTAAATATGTAAATATTTAAACAATCACATACACTACAGGTTACACTTAACCCAGGTTACGGGTTATGATGTTTTGTTTTCAATAAATGATGATCTTCCATCTTAGACTAGACTACCATCAATTCGGATTATAGACAAACGCTAATAAAAAGGAATCAAATGTGCATGTACGACAGTATACGATGACGACATTTCCCCTTCGCATTTTTTACCGTCGCTAGGAAGTAATGCGAAATTCTACGGAGTCATATCTTGTAATATTCATCTCCCGTCTGAATTCAAACGGATATGATTTATGTTTCTTATTACTAATACATTTGACTGCGAACACACGCGATCACGAACGATTTACGTCATTTGTAAAATACGTGCCTTTTAAAATCAATGACACGCCATTTTATTGTTATACGTAAAACTGACATTTTCCTTTTCTCTATATACGTAAATTTGGTGACATTTCTTATTTTTGTCGATGAAACGTAAGAAAGGTACCTTATATCTTTAAGTACCTATGATTAGTTCACTCTCACTGGCGTTAATAAAATACTTTTTATTCATTCATTCAATTTAACATTTTTTAAATCTCATAGTCAATGATACTCCAATTTAAACCTTCAGTGCGGGTATTTTTTACCATTATCTGAACGTATACAATAATAAATTAAGGTTACAGTTTTTTTTAACATTAATTCAGTAATTAAATTTAATTTGCCGTAGAATGTATAAAAGTTTCTTTTAATGTAATGTTTTGAAGATGTTGGAGACTAGGTGGCGTAGGAATTGCCTGTATTTTTTTAACTATTATTTTACAATTTTCCTAAACAAATCTTGTTCAAAATTACAATTTAATGTAATACTTCTATTACCCGTCAATAAAAGAAAAGTTTATGGTCACATAAATTTATTTTTGGATATTTTAATTTATTAGTTATCATCATTATTTTCAAGTGTCAATTTTCTTTTTTATATTTTGAATACTAATTTAAAACAGATGAAGTCGTTTGTGTCGTAAGCTTATAACTTGTACCACTACAAAAGGAGCTTAGTTATACAATAAAATAACTATCGTGCTTCCCGGTTGATTGTAACTATGAACTGACAGACGTTATAAATACAAAAATTTAATATATTCCTTTCTGTTTTCATTTATCGTATCCAAATCAAAATCTTCTTAAGTGTGACAGACGTTTTTGTACAACTTCAAAACTTTAAAATCTGAAAAGAACCGAAGAACCAAATATCGAAGCCCTACAAAGCCCATACAGTCCACTGAACCCGGGGGGATTTGCCTGAACCCGACTCCCTCCCCAACATATTGGCCCATCGTGCCAGATCTCTGGACCCCGAACCTCCGAGAAGTCTGCAAGAAACAGCGCTAAAAGATGTTTCTCGCTAGAAACAATAGCTCGCCGATGCAACCACAACAAGGAGAGTATGAGACACCACAAGATCCAAACCTGCGGGCGCTTCACTGTGCCCGCCTTGTACCCATGCATTTGCCAGAAACGCAGGCAACTATGTCGCAAAGATCTGCGACGAGAACAACTGTTCAGATCAAGCGAGCAAAGTACGAAGAAGCTAAGCGACTCGCTGCTGTCCAGAAGCGTCAGCTTCAGATAGAAGCTGATTTAGTGCTAATGAAGCTGGAAGCAGACATCGCAATTGTACAAAGTTAAAACAGACAAAACGCGGAAACACCTCACCCAGTAATCACAAATCTTTGCACCGAAGATCGGTCACGACATATCGATCACTTGCGAGGACAGACTTCACTCGAAGATTTTGAGATACGAGAGCGTCAGGTTGAAAATAGACGAGGGGAGGCACCCTCTGTGAAAATCGCTATCCATGAAGATCGAATTCTTCACGAAGAGCGTACACCCGCGCGACAAGTCACTCTTTCTGACGAATGCAAATATCAGAAAGCAGACCGTGAACGATAGCAGAAGGCGTCCAACGAACGAACATACAAAATACGAAGTTCGCTATTACTTACATATAACGAAAGACACACGAAGGAAAAGCGGAATAAAGATGTCGAAGACTTTATAGACATTGCTGCGTGTAACTACCGAGAATCATTGCATGGATCGTCTTGTACACATCTACGATACTGAACGCGAAGTCATACATTTTGTGAACCAGCAGGCCAGATTATTTGCACCCGAAAAGAGAACAAACATGCAAGTTTTAGCACGGACCTCTGCAGAACGCGGAATCATACGCATTTAGGATTCGAACTAATCAAATGGCAAGAGACGCCGCAAACACAAAGGCGTCTGTAGATGGAGTAGAACGACTATCACGACCAGCCGAATCATTAGGTATTCAGAAGATTTAAATCAATTTCTCTGCGAGTACATACCACTACCAGGTCAAAGGAAGATTCTGAGAAGAGCTGCGCAGTAAATACGCTGAGGGGAGGATGTTGCGGGTGGGAGCACCGAGCCTAGCGCGTAGCCGTGACGCCGAATGTACATGCCGAGGAGAGGCCTTTCCTGAGAGTTGTGTAAAAGGCCTCGGTCAGAGTTTGTATGTCACATTCCACCTTAGACTCCCAAACGAAGTAGATCTCAGTACTGAGCTCGACTTGTTAACATTTAAGAACCCGTAACTCTGCCGAACCGAACCCTCAATAACTGAATGACCGAAGCCCGAACACTGACGAAAGAACCTCAGAACCCTGATGACCCAAGCTGTGAATTATGAAGAACTGATCCCTCACGCAACGAAGAACCGAATATCGAAGCTCTAGGAACCCCACACAGTCCACTGAACCCGGAGGGATTTGCCTGAACCTGAATCCCACCCAAACGGCTTTCTTAAATATATAATACAAAATAATATATGGTGAGATATGCCTCATTTATAGATCTACAGAAAAATCACCATCATGATATATAAAGTAAAGTTAAGTAGCAGCCCATTTACGTCCCACTGCTGAGCACAGGCCTCCTCACTCATAGGAGAGAAGATTTTTTAAAGCATCGACCCACCACGCTAACGTAAGTGCACTCTCTATTCCTGCATTCTCAAAGTCCGATGGGCCGGCAATCCAGTACGACGGGAGAGAGATCTAATTTATATCTTTTGTAAAAATGGTCACGTATGATGCAGTAATTGTAAAGTTTTTTAGACGGATACAGTATTAATCCTTATCAATTTAAATACGTTAGTGATCTTTGACATTTTGTTGCGCGCGGCAGTACCGAGCCTTGTTACCGGGGTGCATCCCTCGCTCCCCACGGTCATTAGAATGATGATGGGCAGCGAGAGAGAATGGTGTGCTACGCTCTCTTTCTGCGGGGATATCATGACGCGGAAGGAGATGGCGAAATGGTTGAAAGAGGCGGATGTGACGGATCCGACTGTTCGCCGGAAAGGACGCGAGAGGCCCACGATCGTCGTCTCCTGAGTGGTGAACTTTAGGTAACGGATGCAGGGTCCGTTGCCCAACAAGTAGCGGTGGTTGGTGGGTTGCCTGGAACACCTGGCACCGGAGTAAGATTTTTTTAAGACATTTAGACCGGGTTAGGCCTAAACGGGCACATCGTCGGCGGGGTTGCCAATGTCTGTCAATCGCGCGAGTGATGTAGATGCTCCGGTGGATTTTAGCCGGTACGAGTCCGGTATAACCTGGAATATCCACCCGTGTATCCACAAGGATTTCCCAGCGTTAGGAGCTTAGTGCGTCGCCGGCGGAGACTGGCCTTGATTGGTTGAGCGCCAGCGATACCTCTCCTGCAACTACCTCAGCAGCATCCGAACCTCAAGAACTGAAGATTAAAGTCCTAAAAACCCCATACAGTCCACTGAATACATATTCTATGGACATTATTATGATCTTTTACAGCATGTAATATAAATGAATATCTAAATAAATCGCAAAAATACTGCCTGTAATTTATAATACCTTAATTTTTTGACAGTCTGTACATCTGGTGTAAAATTTGTTTCGGAACGGATTACTGACAAGTCAAAACAGCTTTTTGATTTTACTTGATGAAAGTGTATTTTGATTTTAATTTGAAAGGCGTGTGTATGTAGAAGTTTTTGTCTGTAATGTGTATTTGAATTAAATCAAGTTTTATATGTATTATTGTTGTTTTTTTTGAGTTCGTTAGTTAGCGGGGTAACGTTAAAATTTTTTATAAAAATACATCATAATTTCAGCCATCATTTAAAAAATTTCCAATAAAAAATTCTAATAATGAAACTCGAGACCCCTTCTTAGTGGAACAATGGCGGTCTTATGCTGTAAGATTCGCTCTACGAAATTTCCTCTCCATTGACTCATCGATTTTATTAAATTCAAACTCCGCCAACAAACACTTTTAACGGAGAGTGGGACTGTATTTATTTTCTGCTGACACTGCCATCTTTAACAACATTAACTCATCAACGCAGCTTCGTCTGTGTACATTCAACTGTTGCATAAAATTAACCATTTGAGCAACACTTGCAAATTCAAATTACAACAAGTAGTTTCTCATCGTTCAAACCAACTATAGTTTAATATATAAATCTTTTGAAATTGGAGCTGACATATATCTATTGCAGATAATATATGATAATCTTATTGCAATGGCCAAGAGTGCTATGATATGCCTGAACAAGATCTGAAAGAATCGAGGTATTTAAGTCAATACAAAGAGTCGCCTTGTCCATGCCTTAATCTTCTCTATATTTATGTATGAAATTGAAACTTGGACCACAAAGGCAAGACAAAGGCAAATAATAGATATGCTCGAGATGTTGTGTTGGAGGCCCATTTAAGAATTCCTTGACAAGCCAAACTCACAAATGTATCTATTCTATCACAGCTCGAAATCAAGGATAGGCTCACATCTTTAAGTTATTAGCGAATTTTGGTTTTTTATGGGCACACCATGCCGCGAGAGGACTGCTTGGAAAAGCTCATAATCACTGGCAACACAGACGGCAAAAGATCTCAAGGCCGTTCCCCGACACGATGGACTGACCAGCTGAGCGAGACCAAGGAAACTACTTTCTATAAGCTAGCGAAGATGGCCACCAACAGAAGCCGGTGGAAAAAATGGACTCGTTCGCGATTAGGATCTTACCAGGACCACGATCTTCAGTTATGAAGGTGCGATTATAGAAACAGAGAGAGAAAAAAGAGAAAAAGAGAAAAGTTGAAGAAGCGTAAAGTATGGGCATAGGGTTCTCCACCGACATCATCGTTAGTGTGGATCACATTCATACTGTGAGCGTTGGTGGGTAATGTTGTTGTCATCAAACACTTTATTAATTAACTCAGATTATAATGTTGAATCACTTAATATTCCCGATATCAATTTATACAAACTCATTAATAATAATAGCTAGGAACGCGACAGCTTCAATAGTCGACCGCTCTAGCAGACCATCACCCGAGAACTGGCGAGTCCGCCGCCAGCTGACGACACATGACTCTGTCCCACGCCGATTGATAAATGGGGCCAGCGTTCTGAGTTTTCTGGGGGTTCCTTTAAGATTATATAGGTTTTAAATGATTCATTGGACAAATTGTACTAACGACTAGAATCGACAATTTTTAAAAAGCTAAGAAAAATGACTGATAATCTGACTTATGCGTTTATATAAGTACGAGTATGCGGTTTTCAATGTCCATAAAATCTTTGAATGATTGGGAAAATTTGATAATATATTAATTTGCCTTACCGAAAATGCAGCCGGAAGCTTTACTTGTAAATTAATATAATAACGTCTACGTTCTTTGCCAAATAAAGCCCAAAGAGCATTTATTCAAAAATTTATAATGACACTCGACTCGACCCGTTTTCGACGGAACAATATTGAGGGACGTATATTTATTGTAAGAATTTCGCTTCTTACATAATTCTCTCTCGATTGACTTGAGTTTGGGCACTTGACACAGACAAAAGATACGTTGATTTTTGCTGAATTTTCGTTGGAAAAATTGGATTGGTTTATATTTATGTAGATTACGTGTAGATACAAAAGTTAACAGTCTTTAATTGTCCCAATACTGGACAAAGATCGTATCTTTCACAAAAATCTTTTGACAAATAATGTGTTGATTTTTACTGAAATTTTATTTGGGGAATGTGTTAACGTAGATTACCTGTAGCCTTTGCATGTCCCATGACTGGTTAAGGTTCTGATTTATAAGAGAGGGCTGACAGAGGAGTCGAAATAGTCTATATAGTATAATATTTGACAGAAACAATGTTCGTGTCGATTTTGGCTGGGGTTTTCTTGAAAACAAAAAAAAAAGGTAAATGTTTTCGTGGATTACTCATAAACAATATAGGTACTATTAAAGACCCACTGTTGGGTAAGGGTAACCGCTCTGACCAAAAACAAGAGTTGAAATTGTTACTATATTGACGGTGTCTGCTTTCATGTGACATGATTTAATGAAAATATTTGTGTAGATTAAAAAAACGTTAAAGGTTAATAACTTCCCACTGTTGGGCAAAGGTGACCTCATCATAATAATGAAAGATCTGGAGGATAAGTTAAAATTCTGTTTAGATTAACGTGTTTGTAAACCATTGACACAGATAAAATTTAGTAAAGATTAAGAAGTTAGTAGTAATGATATTATCTCTTATGGTTTTTGCACAGCGTCGTATCGGAATACAAACATTTTCCTTAGCAGCAGGTAATTGCTGATAACATGGAAATTAGCAACAGCCTTCCATCATACGACACTCGACAATTTACAAAATTTGTACTACCAGATAGACGTCAGTCAGGCCGTCAAAAAGTCTATATAAAGGAAAGTCTTTTAGAAACATCGAAAGCTTTAAGTATAAATAAAAAGAAAACATCTCACGATACAAATCTCAAATAATCTGAGCGCAGGACAGTTTACGAGGATAGCGCCATCCCTTTATATCCCGGCCCTGATTGCCTCGCCCTCAGGGTACCGACAGAAAATGAAATGGCTATAGCAATTTATGGGAATTTTTCCCGACCTACTTATTACCAGTGACATCGGTCTTATGTCAAATTTATCATTTGTCGAATACAATTATAGCAGATGAGGAAAAGTTTACTCTATTCGTTGTCAACTTTGTTTTTTCCTGGCCCTTTGAATATATTAACTAATCCAACAATATTATAAACGTAAAGGTTATTATGTCAATCTAAATCAGAATCAGCATCATTTCTCCACCTACTTTTTACTGTTGACGTAGGTTCTATGCCATATTTAACTTTGCCGAATTCAATTATAACAGATAAAGAAAACTTTACTCAATCCCTATTTGTTTTTCCTGATCTTTTGAATATTAACTAATCAGAACGTTAGAATCAGCATTAACATGAGCATTACTATCAGTATGATCTCGAGCTACTTATTATTAGTAATATCAGTCAATCTTTGTCGAATTCAGTTGTAGTTCAATGATCGTTAACTTTATTCTTACCTCTTTAAAATATTTCCTTATGTCATTCTTAATCAGCATCGTCATCTAAATCAGTATCATTTCACAATCTATTATTAAAAATCAAAATAGATGTATAAATCGATATCTAGATCGAAAATGAAAAGAAAATAGAGATTTAATAGTATGTTCAATAATTACTTTTCGATCGTCGATAGTCTGTCCGTTAGTGATAAATTTATCATCATTCATAGTATCACGCCTCATTCTCATAAAGGAAGGCAGGGGCAATGTCCTTCCACTTGCCATGATCCTTGCATATCTCCTTCGCATCTTTCACTCTCATTAAAACTTTTATACAAGTTCGTCGGTTGAGAGTACTCTTGACCTGCCACATATTTCAAATTTCATGGATTTGGTCCAGGAACGTTCGCCTTGATCTTCCCCTTTCAACTTTCCCACTCACTCTTGACTCATAAATCCTTTTTGGCAGTCTCCTTTCATTCATTCTCTCTACATGCCCAAACCATCTAAGCAAACCTTTCTCAATTTTAGTCACTACATCTTCTTTTATACCACAACTTTTTCTTACTTTGTTATTTGTATTTTTTGGATATTTAAAATTTAATCAAAATACTCTCTGTTTAAGTTAAATACAGATAGTGAGGTTGGGTCAAAGGATAAGTCGATTCTTACGACGAGAAATTGAAAAGTCTCAGTAGTTACCGTTTTAAACATAGTTTTTTGTATTATCATTACTGTATGTGTAACATCCTTTGTGTATAAGATCTTTCTAGACACATGCCTTAAAATTATGCAGAATCAAATGGAAAATAGATTGTGTTTTATTAAAAATGATTATTTTTTCAATTTCTACTGTAAGTTCATAGTAAACATAATACTTTTAATTCATCCACTCAAGCTCCATTACATCTTTCTAAACTAGTGGTACATCAAATTTGCTGGTAACTATTTATTTTAAAGTATTAATTCATTAATTAAGTTCATTTTGGGAAAAATGGTTGACATAATTTAAGTCTTAAATGTAATAGTTTAAACGTTTTCAACTTAAAAAAGGATATCTGAATCTTCCTCTCTCACATCTCTAAACATTTATTAATGGAATTTGAGATTTGAACATCCGCCCCATTGCGTGTGAGATTTTACATCCACAGAAAGGTTAATATGTAAATTTTTCTACTAACCCTACGGACGCAATCTCGACAAAACGTGCGAGTATTTTTACCAATAATCTTTGTGTAAGACTCGTTTCTTAAGTCGTAGCGGAGTTTACAACACCCTATTGGATTTGAACCTTATTAGGTATAATAGGGGCCCTTTCCTATTAACGTAAATGGAATATGTAAACACAAGAAAAAGGGGGTTGATATTTTAAAGCCCTGGTAATAAAAACTACTCAATTTACATAGAGGAAGTAAGTAAGAACCCATCAAAGTCCCACGACTGGACTAAAGCCTCTTTTTCAGTGTAATATATAAAGTCTGGGTAAAGGAGATGACATTTTAACCAGATGAATGTTCCCACTGAAACTCTGGTGCCCCTGTTCAGGCGCTTAGGGTCCCGCTGAGTTTTAGTGGGTATTTTATTCTTCAGCGAGTCCCACACCCCTGTTTCAAAGTATCACTTTCAGCTTGGCTGCCTTCGTTTTATCTGGGTAAGATAAGTTAGCATCTCTCTGTTTATTACCACTCCACTGTAGATAGAAACTCCTTCACTACTACCATATTGTATGTTAACTTAAGAAAAGAACATGATATTTTGAAAATAATATGGTGCTCAGTATATAGAAAAGGTAATTATGAGCTTAAGCGCCTTTACTCATAAAAAAGTTCGAATGGAATTTCAGGGGATTATATTTTGAAAACCTTTGAAAGTAACTATACGACTTACTTATATCAAATCAAACCAATCAAAAATAACCTTTATTCAGGTAGACTCAAAAAGCTCTTTTGAATGTTCAAAAGTCTGTCCGTTGATAACAAATCTTCCACCGGTTCGGAAAGTTGATTCCGCTGAGAAGAAACCGGCAAGAAACTTAGCGGTTACTCCTTTAAACGTAGTTTTTGTACGTTACAATGTGTTTAGCTTTCATGTGCAACTGGAATCAGGTCCATACATCTTCGTCATTTAAATAATCTTCATTATTATAATATACTTTTTGTAATAGGACATTTTTAACATGTTTCTAAAATCTATGTGGAGGCAGACTTAGAAGTGATTCGGGTATCTTCTTAAAACATAAATAGATTCCTTCAGTACCCTATTGCTGGGTGTTCTCATTTAAGTATTAGATCCATAATACCCATCGTCTTTAGCGGTAATGATATATGAAAGCTCAAAGAAAAAGGGAGTGTTATTTAAAACAATGTTATGATAGGCTTAGTGGAAGTCAAGTATCACACCGCCGTGCACAGGTTTTCCCATTTGATTCATCCGGGATACCAGGGATGGCTGCAAAACTAGAATCCCCGGTGCTTCAGTCATGGATGAAGAGGGTTTCGCTGGGTTTTAGTGGCTATTGCGAGGCCTTCTTGTTCACCAAGTCCCACAATCCTAACACATGGTCGGGGCCAGGTCGGTTTTTAAAAGCATAAACTTACCACTGGTTAGATTGGCTATAGGTATCCTAAAAATTATACCTGGAATATATATGCAGGCTTTCCTTCAATGAGTATCACAAAGTATCTCTTAATTTATGTCGGTAGTCGACATTTTATGGGCTCTCAGTACAATCATGTTGAACACGTTACGAACGGACATGTTATGTGACCACCAATAATGTGGACGGTGTCCCTTCCCGACAATAACAGTAAAGGCCTTAATGTACAATGTACTAATCCAACGTGTATAACTTTACACACTTTATTACCAATATTACCAATTCACATGAGTGATTGAGGTTATATATCCAATATTAGCCTAGCATTTTCATTCATGAATAGCCAACTCTTCCTCGTCTATGACCCTCTGTAATGTGACATAAATGGAAACTTAAGACGCGATAGAAAAAGAGTTCAGCACAACTCATCAGTCTTATTGCAGATGGAGCCATTAGAGCGGGAAAGTTACTGTGCTATCGATGGAAATGCATTCATGCACCCCGACTAGTGTCGAGAGTGTCTGGTCTTGGCAGGGGGAGACCTCGCAATACTCACTAGAATCTAGCGGAACTTTCTTCATTTGTGGAACATCCGAGGAGTGCTCGCATATTCCTCGCTGATGTCCCGGATGAGTCCGACCGAGGTTTCAAGAAGGAGACACCACGGATGCAAATGTACGCTGCCTGAAACCCCGCCTTCGTCGGCGGTGAAAGAGGGTGTATTGACTGCGTTTTCCCTCTTTCACTCGTAGGGCTCTTTCAGCGAAATGACCGTTTCAAAGAAGAAAGCCACTTCCTTCCAGCTTCTCTCACTGGAGAGCATGTGTTTGCAATACTCTTCAGCTAAAGAGCGGCACCACACTCATGGCAGGCGGAGGCTTCTCTCGTCTACCAGAGATGAAGGGGGTGCTAGAAGAATTTTGCCCATTTGCTCCTCGGTCCTTTGAGTCGGATTCATACGGATTACTAGAACTGAATGCGTCAGTTAACATCTAGCCCACAGCATACGAATGAAGAGCGTTCTGCTAGGTTTTACTCTATTTTCTCGTGTATCCAGCGAGTCCCATACTCAAAGTTGGAGGCTTACTTCATCCGACTTGCACCAAAGTATTTCTTAGGGAAGAAAAAATGTCAGACATTCATCGGATCTCTGAACTATTGTTTTAGAAATTTCCGAGCCTAATATCGACTTTTTTTTCCAACTAATATCCTACCTACATGAAACGTTCCCAGGATAATCATCATCGGTTCTACATATATGCTAAAGTTTATTCTGATCCTTTATTCTTGCTCAATGCAACAAAGCAGTTCCTTGGACAAATTCTGGAAGAATCTTCCTAGTCTAACTATTTCCTGCTGCTGAAAAGTAATTCCTTGTACTTTTGAGGATAACGTACATCGGTTTCTTGAATCCATATGCATAGTAGCAATTCATTGGACTATTTCAGTAGATTTGGCTCTTTCACAGATCTCCTTACGTCTAAACAGATTACCTAAAGAAACTTTAAGTATAGTTTGTCCATGTGCTAAGTAATTTTCACGTTTTTACAACCATATAAACCAATAAAATAAAATAAATAGAACAGAACATATTATAAAATTAAACAATCACACACTGAAAAAAAAATTAAACTCTTAATGATCTGGACTATAATGCAACAGAAAATATGTTGATTTAATTACGCACATACGCACACACACAAATATAAGCACACACACACAGTCATGCATATTGTATTTATATCGTATATTATGGATTAATTGTAAGTTTTCATTTTGTATTATATAAGTAGGTTAGGCGTATAATATACTATAAAATTGGGAAGACACTGACCCCTAAGTCACGGGCTTACCTAGTTTAAGGGTCCAGGGTATTCTAATTATGTACCTTTCTTTTTTATGCCTAAATAAATAAAGTCATTATTATTATACTACTTTTACACTCACGCCCGATTTCGCAAATATGTCGGAGTGCAAGAGTCTGTGGATCGTTGGTCCGTGTGTAATAGTCTGTGGAACACTGGCGCCATCTTTGTATCGGCGTGGGGCCAGAGACAATAAGGGGCAGTCCGGCCGGTCTCTCGGCAGTTCTCGAGTGGCGGTCGGCCGGAGTGGTCGACTATTGAAACTGTCGCGTTCCTAGCTATTAGTATTAATGACTTTTTGTAAATTGATATCGGGAACATTAAGTGATTGAACATTATAATCCGAGTTAATTAATAAAGTGTTTGAATGCACCAACATTACCCACAAACGCCCACAGAATAAGAAATTAAATAATGGATCCAATTAATAACGATGTCGGCGGAGAACCCTACGCCCCTGTGCTTTATGCTTCTCCGTTCTCTCTAATTCTCCGACATATATAATATTTATATTACATATAGATAGATTTATAATAATTACTTATATACAGATATAAAATGATACATAAACATACATAAACATTTACATAAATAAATAAAACGGGCGGAGGATACACCCCGGCAGGGAGACCAGACGACCGGGGGTCAGGGCATAAGCTGAGAAACCGCCGGACTATCCTAGCCGAGTCCAGCAACACCGCCTTTTGCATTCTTCCTGCGAGCGAGCTGCCACGGAACCCCAGTCGTCTCAGATAGTGAGCGAGACTAACTGGGATTAGACCATTCGCAGATATTACGATTGGGATGGTTTCAGTGGATCCCACTCCCCACATGGCGGTAATCTCGTGCGCCAGATCCAGATATTTACGTTTTTTCTCTGTCTCAGCTCGCACGAGATTCTCGTCATACGGGATCGTGATATCCACTAAAAACACCCGAGACTGTGCCCGGTCCATTATCACGATATCAGGCTTGTTGGCCAGTATGGTCCTGTCTGTGATAATGGACCGGTCCCAATAGAGTCGGACACCGTCGCGTTCGAGTACTGGCACCGGCTAGTACCTATAATACGGCAGTCTCTCATCAAGAAGAACATCAGGGCGAGCTATTGATGAAGGATTTTGGCCGCTTGATTATGTCTGTGGAGATCCCGGTGCATTATTTTTATTATTGTTATTATATTCATCATATTCCTTATCTAACGCAAGGATTTTTGATGACAATCATATAAAGATATAGATAAGAATAAGATATACAAATATAATTTTATAATTAAATAGGATAAAGACAATTTACGTTATACTCTTAGTCCTTTATCGTTACGGCTACGGAGAAGGGTATGCCGTTAACATTATTGGTAGACTCATAACACGGCCTTACAGTACATGCCAGGGATGACTGTCTTTGGTAATCATTTTGTGTTATGGCTATATGTTAAATACAAGGAGATACCTTCGACTTTGTCTTAGTAGAATAAGCATTTTGAGGTTCTCACTTATTTGTCTACTACCCACGTTTTAAGAAATTGACAAGCGCGACGGACGCTTTCAAAATGAATGTATTTAATCGGTTTTTACAATTTTTTTTTCTTACATACTCTGCTTTTATTGGTTCTATAGCCAATAGTATTCGTCGATAAAAGGGTATATACTAATAAAACAATTTTTAATTAGATTACTCTATAACTGCCTCATTGGTCTAGTGGTTAGCATGTTCGACTACAGACGTGAGGTCCTGGGTTCGAGTCCCGGGTCGGGCCAATTCAATAATGGATATTTAGTTTTCTATTAAGATTTTCTTAATATTTGCCCGAAGTTGGGAAGTTGGCGGTGTGATCCACCCCCGTGCCTCGGAGAGCACGTTAAGCCGTCGGTCCTGCGCCCGATCTCTCTCCGGTCGTGTTGGATTACTGTCACATCGGACTATAAGAGTGAAGGAATAGAGAGTGCACTTGTGTACTATGCCTGCCAATCCGCTGTGAAGCAGCGTGGTTGGTCTATGCTCTTAAACCCTCTCTCATATGAGTGAGGAGGCATGTACCTAGCAGTGGGACATTAATGGGCTGCTACTTACCTTACCTTTACTTTATATCTATGAATGGCATATGGTAAATTGTGCTCTGCACGTCTTTATGAATAGCCAGATGGTGTCTCAAAGGGCCTCAAAGCTATGCTGGAGTGTTGGTGCCAACACTTATGTATGGTAGTAAAAGTTGGCTATGGCAGGAAAATCACAAAAGTAAAATAAACGCGGTAGAGATGAGAGCGATGAGAATTATTAGTAAATCATGTGATAAGAGAACGTTGGGGTATAAAAGAAGATGTAGTGACTAAAATTGAGAAAGGTATGCTTAGATAGTTTGGGCACGTAGAGGGAATGAATGAAAGGAGACTGACAAAAAGGATTATGAGTCAAGAGTGAGTGGGAAAGTTTTTGCACCAAATCCAGGATATTTTAAATAAGGGCCAGGTCAAGAGTACTCTAACCGATGGTTTGAAAGGTTTGATGAAAATGAATGAAGCGAAAGAGATATGCAAGGATCGTGGCAAGTGGAAGGACGTGGTCTCTGCCTACACCGAAGGTATGCGTGATGCTATGTATGTACGTATGCATAACTACTAACACTTACTTAGATTACCAAGTTTCCCCAAAGATACGAATTCTTCAGATTTATAATCTCTTTATATTTCCTTTGGAAAGAGCTTTAACTTCGTAACTACCCTGAGTTCACTAAACGATAAACAAGTAACAGTAAAGACCCTTATTAGGTTTCGTATAACATGTAGGCTCTTATAGCAGTTTTGAATCATCAAATATCGTTTTCATATTATTTTCAGTCTTCAACTGATGATGATATTAAAGAACATCTTAAAATCTACAGGTACTGTGGAACGAACTCCTTTCAACGATGTTCCCACTTGGCTATGATTTACAGGAATTCAATAGGCGTATAAACTCCTATTTATTAGGTAGGCAACACATCGGTGGTTCCTTTGGTGCTGCAGGTGTCCATGGGCGGTGGTAATCACTTAACATCAGGTGATCCGCTATCTCATTTGCCTGCCAAGGCAATTAAAGGTACGAGGGTTCCTTTTTGCTGAGAAGAGCCCACAATATAATTTTAATTTCTTCCATTTCGATTAGAGCAATGCATTACCACTCAGGCTTTTTTATCGTATAAGTAAATCAAATCAAAAATATCTTTATTTAAGTAGGCATATTACAGTACTTTTAAATCGTCAAATTATTTATTTTTTTTCCACACTCTTGATTCTAATATACGTCTGATGATGGTACTCAAGATCGGCTTAAAATCTAAAGTTACGATCCCACAACAAACTCAGTCGGGTATTTTTTTTGTTACCATCATCATTACAATATCACATTAGTTTACTATATTTTAATTAAAATTAGAGCAATTTGTTCACTCCCAAGCGTTTTTATCGTCTAAGTACTCTTGCAACTTATAATACGATTTTTCTATCAACTTTCTTTTAACAAAGACTTTTAATTTATTAATTGACATCTTTAGAACGTCATGTGGGAGTTTATTATAGAAACGTATACAGTTACCATTAAATGAGTTGTTAATCTTATGCAGCCTACTAGAATTTATAAGTATTGATAAGTAATAATTAAAATTATAGTACGGCTTTACAATAATTCTTCATTATCATATTATTGTAAGATTTCTCAATAATAATGAAAATCATAGGAAGATTTCTTAATAATTCTGCAAATGATAGTAAGATTTTTCAGTAATTTTAAAAGGTACTATTTTTTCCTCACAGGTCTAGTGACTGGTCTAGTGGAACTGCCTTTTCTGACTAGTGGTTAGCGTGTTCGACTACAGACATGAGGTCCT
>JACTOM010000125.1:8217-28301 GCA_015832385.1 Elymnias hypermnestra
TCGAGCATTCTTGAACGAATAAAAGTGGAGAGATTGCAAGAAGAGGATGTTAGAGAAGAATATCTGAAAAATTTGAGTGGGCGATTCAAGAGTGAAGACGAAGGAAATGAGATTGAAAGTTTATGGAATAAATTTAAAGATGGAGTGGTTGGTGCTGCTATTGATGTATGTGGCGTGTCTAAAAGGAGGAAAGGTAAGAAAGAGAAGAATTTGTGGATGGACAAAAATGTTCAAGCAGCTGTGTGTGAAAAGAAGAAAGCTTGGTCCGATTGGTTGGCTACAAAAGCGAACCAACGAATGCAAAAGGCAACGAATGATGACGTAAAAAAGGCAAGAATGGAATACAAAAGGGTGAAAGTAATCGTGAAAGAAGCTGTAAGAAAGAAAAAAGAAGAATACAGTGATATGTATGATAGGAGACTTTCTGATGATTTTCAGTCAAACAAAAAGTTTTTCTGGAAATCAATACAATTTGCCCGAGGGAGATCTACTTCCTCGGAGCTTTGTAAAATCAGAAGTTTAGATGGAAGTTTAATAAAAGGAGAAGAATGGATATTGAAGAGATGGAAGGATCATTTTGAAAGTTTGTTTGAAAGAAATGAAGCAGAGGTAAATATGGCCTCTGCGGATAGCAATGAATGTAAGACAAGTGATAGCGAGATTAGTATGGATGACATCATGAAAGCGATAAAAGGTATGAAATCAGGTAAGGCTGCTGGGTATGACAGAGTGTCAGTCGAGATGCTGAAGGCTGGCCGCGGGATTGTGGTAGCTCAGCTGTACTGCCTTTTCAATATATGCTGGGAGAAAGGTCAAGTCCCAAGAGATTGGAGCAAGGCCGTAATTGTCCCTCTATATAAAGGAAAAGGGTCACAGCAGGAGTGCAAAAATTACCGCGGCATCAGCCTTCTTAGTGTCCTCGACAAATTATATGCAAAAATATTTATTGAAACGGCGATTAATGAAACGATGAGAAAATATGGGACGTGCAAACGGGATTCAGAAGAGGAATGGGATGTATGGATCAAGTCTTTTCTTTACGCTGCATAATCGAAAACTGTTTGGGTAAACACTAAAAAGTTTATTGCGCGTTCGTAGATTTAAAAAAGGCCTATGATGGAGTGGTGAGGACTAAGCTGTGGTCAACGTTATCTACGTATGGTGTGAGCGGTAGTTTGGTCCAAGCATTGAAGTCTCTATGAGGGTTCTAGTGCTTGTGTCAGAATAAACGGCGCGTACGTGGAGTTTCCTATCGAAAGAGGTGTTCGACAGGGATGTGTTGCGTCACCATGGTTGTTCAACCTATTCATGGATAAATGTTTGACAGATTTAAAAGAAAGTATGTATGGGTTAAGAATGAATGAATTACTCATNAAAGTCATGCTTTTTGAACGAGATGAATGGCATAATTTTGATAGATGGGGAACATGTGGAAGAGGTGAAAAAATTTGTATACTTGGGATCTAAATTTACATAAGATGGAAGATGTGAAAGTGATATTGAAAGGAGGTAAATGCAGGGAATATGGTAAATGGTGCTCTGCACGCCTTTATGAATAGCCAGATGGTGTCTCAAAATGTATGTGGCTGTGTATGCAGGTGCCAACACTCATGTATGGTAGTGAAAGTTGGGTATGTCAGAAGAATCACAAAGAATCACAAAAGTAAAATAAATGCGGTAGAGATGAGAGCGTTGAGAAGCATGAGTGGATTAAAACTGAGTGACAGAGTAAGAAATAGTGTGATAAGAGAACGTTGTGGTATAAAAGAAGACGTAGTGACTAAAATTGAGAAAGGTATGCTTAGATGGTTTGGGCATGTAGAGAGAATGAATGAAAGGAGACTGACAAAAAGGATTTATGAGTCAAGAGTGAATGCGAAAGTTAGACGGGGAAGATCAAGGCGAACGTTCCTGGATCAAATTCAGGACGTTTTAAGTAACGGCCTGGTCAAGAGTACTCTAAACCGACGAACTTGTATAAAAGATTTAATGGGAATTCAGATATGCAAGGATCGTGGCAAGTGGAAGGATGTTGTCTCTGCCTACCACGAAGGGAATGAAGCGTGATGCTATGTATGTATGTATGTATGAATAATTTAACTATTATATATTTTTAATACGCTTGGACAGAATAACGTCGCGTCGACATATATTAAAATTTTTATATGAACATAGTTGAAACTCAGTCGCGGAAAATGTGAGATAAGATTTTTCAATTTCATATCTCATAATGTCTGTAATAGTTAACGAGATCGTGTTAGGAGCTGTTTTCGCGTAAACTGTGTTTATATTATGTAATCTCTTTAGATAAATATTGTTTTTTTTTTACTGTAAACAACCTAAGGGAATATTTCGCTGACTTTTATGTAAAGAAAGTCTCGCTTCTTTAGCAGATTTGATTCTCAGACAAATTGTTAGAAAAACTAATATTATTCTTTACACTTCAAGATAAAATAACAAAACGGAATGCTTGAAAGGAATGAACGGAATTTTTGTAGAAGAAATGAGAAACGGATTCAAAAAGGCTCACATTTTGTCTGTCTGTGGTCACAACTGTCTGTGGTCGGTCAGTTTTAAATTTGGCTTTGACAGAGCTGTCATCCCGTGTTAGAACTCATTAATAGGTCAAACCGAGCAGTAGTTTATAAAAGAGCTTTGTTTTAGAGCTTTCATAGTGCATAGTATTAATTATTGTAAAACAAGTCAGCCTTAGTTATGTAATAATGTCTAACTGTTTGATAGAGACCAATATTTATTCTGTGACAGAGGGCGGCTTCGTAAATGAACCTATTATTTTCTCTGTGATTGTTAGGAATGAGTATATTAGAGGAAGTATGAAAGTAACACCAGTGACCGAGAAGTTAAGGAATGGAAGGGTCTCCTGGTATAGACACGTCATGAGAAGGGATGATAGCTATGTATGCAAGAGGGCCCTAAATATGATAGTACGGGGTAGGGCCAGGAGAGGGTGACCAAAAAAAGTGTTGACGAACTGTGTGCAAGGGGTGTGAATGTAGAAATGACAGCTGATTGAGTGAAGTGGCGAAAGGAAACATGCTGTGCGCACCTAATAGCATAAGGACAAGGTAATGATGATTTGCTCTGTGATAGAGTTTTGTTTTAAAGGTAGAGGTACAGTAGAGTCTCACTGTTTGCTAGAGGTCTGTATTCATTCTTTGATAAATTTTAGTGTGGTACTGTGGTAGAATTGTCCATTAGTTTTATGGTAAGGTCCAGCTATTGCCCTTTGGTAGAGTTCAGTATTAATTCTGTTGTAGAAATTAGATGTCATTCTATGTTAGAATCTAGCATAAATTCTGTTTCAGATCTCTTGTATTGTATAGTAGAGCTCAGCTTTAGTTCTGTTATAGAGCCCATTGTTCCAAGTATACGTCTATGATAAATTATAGCTGCATATATGCATATAGAATCTTTATTCTTTCTTCCCTTATTTACATCTATTATCCCTTTGACTGCCCGGCCGCGTTTTATTGGCCCCATTTGCACCGAATGCTTTGCGGGTCGAATAACGCTAAAGTAGCTCTTGGGGTTTAAATAATGACAGTTCACGGCGTATATATATTAGAAAACTTGTTGTACGTCCATAAAAATATTGACTCTTTTAGGAAGAAAAGTGAATGCACCTCATATAACTTAAGAAATGGAAATAAAATTGCTGTAAATTCTAGTAGGCTACATAAAATTGACAAGTCATTCAAGGGTAACTGTATACGGTTCTATAACAAACTCCCAGAAGAAGTTACAAAAATGTCTCTTAATAAATTTAAATCTTTTATTAAAAGAAAACTAATTGAGAAATCATTCTATAATTTGAAAGAATACTTAGAAGACAAAAAAGCGTGGGAGTGAATGAATTGCTCTATATATATATAGATATAGAATATTTTTAAATTAAATATTGTAATGATGATAACAAAAAAAAAAAAAACGTACACCCGACTGAGTTTGTTGTGGGCTCTTCTCAGATCAGGGCGCGAAGGAACCCTCGTAACTTTAGATTGTAAGTCGTTCTTTTATGTTATCATCAGTCATTCATTTAAATAGTAAATTGAAAAATTACGATATTTGACGATTGAAAAGTGCTGTAATAGGCCTACTTGAATAAAGATATTTTGACTTTGACTTTGACTTTAAATGTTCATGAGAGACTACCAAATATTATAATTTTTATGTTTGCTAATAGTTAAACAATACAATGTTCTCTTTTGTTTATTGAATTAGGACTCGCGTATAGCGTTTTGTTGTGCTAAACTTTGAGACAGTGAAAAAAGTCCGTCTTGTATTTATAAGCTCATATCTTAAAAATAAAAACTTACCTCAAGGGTTTTCATTGTTGTTCACATCACTTATATAATCAAAAACAATAAACACTCACAGTTTCTAAAATACCACAAAAAAAACTTAATGGTCTTCGACGCGACACATGCATCGTTAGTAACGGTCACTGTGTAACTGATTTATTTTGTTTTTTTTTTATTGCCTGGTGTTATCTCTACGCATATTTTGTCACGGCAGTTAGCGATAAGCGAAAAAGATAATACACCTTGTTCGCGACTTTTTAGGTTTTATTATAGGACGTATTTAGAATAGTTTGTAAATGTATATAGTTTAAGGTAACTGTTTGCAAGCTAAGATAATTGTAATAGCTTTCATTTGTAATAGGTGCCTTTGTTAGTAAGTTTCCATTGTCATAAGATTATGTTTAGTTTAATTAGAGAATTGTAAATAGTTCTCCAATAAAGATAAGAAGGGTACGGAGTGTGGTCCCAGTGAAGTCGTGTTGAACATCTGGTGGCGGCGACCAAAGATCTGCGCGGGGCCACCCTAACAGGGGGACATATTTGTACAGAAAACCTCGATTTTCCATGAACACGCTGTCACCATTCGCAGCTAAGACGCCACAGGAAGTACTCTGGGTAGTACTGAATTGAAGACGTTTCACTCATATCCATTTTCTACATTTTAGACTGAACTGGTATAGTTGATGTGGTGAGCCAGTTCCAAGGGGCTCACACACGTGACTTAGAAAAAAGCTGCTTATATTTCTGATTACCCGAGTTGAGACAGAACTTTCGTATCATGTCAACTAGTAGTTGACTCGGGTAATCTACGGTAAAAAGCCCTCAAACAGTAGTTGACATGGGCAATATAAGGGTTATCTATTTATTAAGTTTCGTTATTTATATATATGTACTCGTATGTCGATGAGGAATCGCGCTTTAATAAAATAATACCAACTATTTATAGAGAAGTATTAAAATATTGCTGCTTCGTTGGAGTGAAAAAAAAACCACACTATTTTATCGGTGGATGAGAGTCAAATCGCCAAACACTTGCAGCTTAATTTCTAAAATATGTTGCAGTGCCCTTTGACAGAAAAATCCTGCGTATTTTTATTAAATACTACATCACAAAACAAATACAAAAAGTTATATTCATCTCCATTTATATGAATACGTTTCAGTTGAAACACAGACGAATTCATCAAACATTTGCATTAGTTTTAAATTCTATTTTACGGTTCACAGAGCGTCTTCCTTTGAACGATATTTTAAAATGTTTTCGTACAGTTCCAGTGTGTTTAAATATATATCAATTACACGTGTCTCTGAGTGTATTCATTTAGATATGGAAAATGATGAATGGACGCCCTCGCCATAAATTTTATTTGACATAGCTTAGGTACGTGGATACGTCTGAGTAGAATTTTAGTTTTGTGGAAGAGTTTAAGATTAGTTCGACTTTAAGGCTTGACTTTTGTTCTGTAGTAGAGTTCTGCACTTCATCTATGCTAAGGCCCCGATCTAGTTATTTGATATAACCTTGCATTATTTAATGAAACAGATAGTCATAGTTTTAGTAATTCTAGTATCAGTCAATTCTATTCTTCAGTTCTGAACTTTCTTCCGAATTTATTAGTTTTCTGATATAGCCTACTGTCTGTTGGTAAAGTACTAATTATGGTTACTTATAAACTTATTAAACTTTTGTCATAATACACGAGGAGGGATCAAGCGTCTTTTTTTTTATTTATTTAAAAAAAGAACCGCTTTCAAAACAATTTACAAATATGTTTTAAAAAGTAAGAAATAATTGCGTATTCTTTTATAGTGTTCTTCGTATTGTTATATTCGGACGCGGGAGCTGCTAAGTGGAGACCCGGGAACATCTTCCTTGGCTGACACCGACTCCGAATATAAGAATACGAAGAACACTATAAAAGAATACGCAATTATTTCTTACTTTTTAGAACATATTTGTAAATTGTTTTGTAAGCGGTTCTTTTTTTGTTAAAATTTATATTTATTTTTTATTTTTAGTGAATCTGAAGTAAACGTGTTGCAATGCAGCAACAAACGTAAGCTCATTGCTATTTGATTACAGACACTTATATTTTCTGCCTTAAACCGCACCCTTACTGTAAGCCGTTGAGGAGATCCATTGATCTTCATATTTAACTACGACTAGCACTTGACCATACCGAAGTTACGGTAGGCAACTTGAATATCTGGATAGCGTATAGAAGATTCTGTCGAGTATCGTTTATTTGCTCCTAAGAATTGAAGAGTTCAGTCACTTTTTCATGGAATCTATCATCAGAACCTAACCAAACTATCACGAATCAACCCTTGAAGTATATCCTTTCCAATAAAAAAAAAGAATTATCGAAATCGGTTGGCGTGATCTTGAGTTCAAATCAAATCAAATATATTTTATTGCAAGATTAAGTGTACCACACACAATCTACCATACAATGGCGTGCAACATCTATAATAGGACAAAATAATATTATTTTGAAATAATTGCTTCATCCTTATGGCAGGTATTTACATTTTAAAAATAATATTCACATTAATAAATAATATTACAGTTTTATATGAAAACGTATCAAAACAGTATGAGTGAGCTTAAAAACTGCGTCTCGTATGAATTATTTTATTTATTTTGACTTTCATTTAAGTAGTCCTTCATACAGTAACATTTAGATATTAGTCATTTTTTCAATTTATGTTTATTTACATTAATATTATTGACGTCTTTAAGAGGGTCGGGTAATTTATTATAAATTTTAACAGCCATGACGTGACAGTTCCTATCATAAAGCTGTGTTCTTGTACTGGGTCTAACTAAATGATTTTGAAATCTAAATCGCTTAAATTGTGTCCCATCATACCGTTTTTCAAACTGGTCTAAATGTGTTTTTACGTACAAACACACTTCATATATGTATAGGGAAGGTACAGTCAACACATTTAGTTCTTTAAAAAGAGGTCATTGGACTCACATCGCAGATACTCCTAATACATCGTTTTTGAGCTATAAACACCTTATTAATATTACTAGCATTTCCCCATATAAATACGCCATATCGTAGTAGAGAATAGCCGTTTTTTTGTCTGTTATTTTTGCTAATTTCCATATCGCAATAGAAAATGGGCTGATTTTCATAGAAAGACGATTTATATGTTCCGTCCATGAAAGTCTATCGTCCAGTTCTTTACCTAAAAATTTAATACTATTTGTTTCATTGATGGATTCATTTTTATATCTAATATTAAGTTATTCGTCCACTTGTCGCGCAGACGCTTAATGCAAATTTAACACCTATCCGGTTTTCTCATGGATGCCATCATAAGAAAAAATGGGACCCTATGACGAGCACCGCCTTTCATTTAAAAAAAATCATCAAGATCGGTCCACCCAGTCGGGAGATATGAGGTAACAAAAAAAAAATACGGACGAATTGATAACCTCCTCCTGTTTTTGAAGTCGGTTAAAAAAAGGTCATCTAATGTAATGGACCTTAAAATGAAGAATCTTATTACAATTTTCACTTTAAGTTGTTTACTTGGCTTGGTACTAAAATGGAGGCAAATTTGGGTGCTGCAATTTTTAATCCTCAATTAAAAAAACACTTAAATTCAGAATAACTTCTAATGTTTCCATAATGCATTGTGTACTTATTGCTGAAGTACTTAACTATTTAAGTAAAATTGAGAGCACAAACTTTGTAGTATTTACGGACTAAAAAGCAGCATCTAACACTTAGCCCAGATTCCCTCGACTTTTCGAGGCATCTCTGTAGCTAAGTTAATTGTAGATGCTTTCTGTAGATTACGTACGGCTATTAAAAATGTTATTATACAATGGATTCCAAGTCATGTAGGAATAACAGGCAACGAAGAAGCGGATCTTGCTGCTCGTGAAGCTATTACTGAAGGTGATCAAAAAGTAGTGAGAACGACATCAATTTTGGTAAGAAAAAAATCTTCTGGCAGGCATAGCTTCAGATATATGTTTGTAAAATTTACAAAGAAAGAAAACTTCGATTCTCTTACGTTTTTTTCTTCGAAAATGGAGAAAATGGTGTGTGTGTGCAAAATATAATGAATTATCAAGAACAATACCTGGCATCGAAATAGTCTCCAACTCATTTGATATTTTTGAAATTCGTCCATCAATGTCAGTCACTCAAGAAAATGTTGCGAAAGTTGAGGAAATTGTATGAGCGGTCGAAGAGTTACCATCGGATACTTAATTCAAGAAACGGGCATTTCATACAGAAGTATTCAATCCATATGGAAACAATCTTTGATCAGATTATACAGAAGACCGAAGAGTATAATCGGCCACTTTGCTTAGCGTTCGTGGACTATGAGAAAGCCTTCGATTCGGTGGAAACATGGGCCGTGTTGAGATCTTTACAGAGATGCCGAATTGACTACCGGTACATACACGTGTTGAAGTGCTTGTACGAAAACGCCACCATGTCAGTCCGTATACAGGACCAAAGCACAGCGTCTATCCAACTGCAACGTGGAGTGCGACAGGGAGATGTTATCTCCCCGAAGCTTTTCACTGCGGCGCTGGAAGACCTTTTTAAGCTTTTGGAGTGGAACGGACTGGGCATCAACATCAACGGCGAGTACATCACTCATCTACGGTTTGCCGATGACGTAGTCATTATGGCAGAGACTCTCGAAGATCTCAATACAATGCTGGATGACCTCAGCAGAGTTTCTCAACAGGTGGGCCTGAAAATGAACATGGATAAGACGAAAATTATGTCTAATATCCATGTACCGCCTCACCCAGTCATCGTTGAGAACTCAGCTCTCGAAATTGTTGACGAGTACACATACCTGGGACATATAGTCCAGCTAGGTAGATCCAATTTCGAGAAGGAGGTCAACCGCCGAATCCAACTCGGTTGGGCTGCGTTCGGGAAGTTACGCCAGATATTTTCGTCTGATAACCCTCAGTGCCTGAAGACCAAAGTCTTCGAACAGTGCGTGTTGCCAGTGATGACCTACGGTTCTGAGACATGGTCGCTGACTATGGGCCTCATGCGGAAGCTCAGAGTCACTCAGCGTGCGATGGAGAGGGCTATGCTCGGAGTTTCTCTACGTGATCGAATCAGAAATGAAGAGATCCGTAGTAGAACCAGAGTCACCGACATAGTCCTGCGAATCGCGAACCTGAAGTGGCAATGGGCGGGGCACATAGTCCGAAGGACCGATGGACGTTGGGGGCCAAAGGTGCTGGAGTGGCGACCCCGCACCGGACGGCGCAGTGTAGGGAGACCCCCCACAAGGTGGACCGACGACATAAAGAGGGTCGCCGGTAGCCGCTGGAGCCAGGCGGCGCAAGATCGGGCCTTGTGGACGTCATTACGTGAGACCTATGTCCAGCAGTGGACGTCCATCGGTTGAAGCGACGACGACGACGACGACGACGATATCGAAATATAGTTGTACAAGTTTTAAGAAGAATCTGAAAACTTTTTGTCTTGTTGGACGAAATATGGGTACATCATTTTGATCTCGAGATAAAACGGCCATTATCACCGACCCCGAAGAAGTTTCGTGCCATGGCATCGGCTGGCAAGGTTATGGCTTGAATATTTTGGAACTCAGAAGGGATATTGCTGATTGATTACCTGGAGCACGGAACCACTAATATCGGCCAAAATTATGCAGCTTTAATTCCCAAGTTGAGGAATGCTAGAAAAGGGAAACTTCGATAGGTCGTGCTGTTTTATCATCGGCAATTGCGATGGTTTTCATTTAGCGAGCCGACTTCGAATTGGTTGACCACTCCACTTATTCACCAGATCTGACGCCTAACGATTAGCGATTTTTATCTGTTCCCCAAATTGAAAGAATACTTAGAGGTAATAGGTACGATGACGATAACGAGGCGATGGATGCAGTGGAGAGCTTTCTGCAGGACCACGACAAAGCTTTTTTTTTTGAAAGCGATTGAAGGCTTGGGAAAGCGCTGGACTTGGTGTGCAAAGAGTCTTGGAGACTATTTTAGAGTCGCTCACTAATTTGTAGGTTAAGTAATACAATTCTCAAATTCTTCATTATTATATTACATACTTTAAATGACTTAAAACACAATACTGACGTTGATACAAACTAAGAACTGTCATTACATTGTGTTTAAACACGACGATTTATTAATTTGAGAATTTGCGGACTGCGCCAAACCGGATGTAGTGTATGTATACGTTTCAATGATACAATTATAATGACCCCAGCATAATAAACAAATATAGTAATTTAATAGCAAACCACAAATAAAATAATCATGATCGCTAACACTATGTAGAAAATTAAATTATTTTCAATAGTCATTATATTCTACCACATTCTCTCTACTATTTGATCGCTTAATGTATATAAAGTAAACACATTTGTGTTAAACTTGGTTAACGAAGCACTTGACTGTGATCTCAAATGATATAAGTGATGATATAGTCTAAAGCGGAACCGCGTTTACCTGGAAACCTCTGCTATGGTTTCTAGGGTGATAAGTGCCTTCCATCAATCCGATTTGTTTGAGTCACAAACAAGTTAGAAAATGCAATTTCCAAAATTTTTCTTATGGAAAATAGCTGGTATTATAAAGAGTATTTCACTTCACTTGAGTTTAAATGAAGTAAACACTCGAGGCATGTATTTGACAGGTTAATGGTCTTGTCTACCTGCCGATAATGACTTCCTGTCGTGTAAGCATCCACTTGTACCCTTCCCGTTAAGCTGTACGAACAAAGGTCGGTCTGCACCTTGTCTTCGAACGTACCACTTTGTCTGCACTTTATTAGTATTTACATCTCTAAGATAGTCTCTTTACTTAGAAACGTAGTATCTGTCAGCGCAACGCTGTTCTCTTGCCCAAATTTCCTTAGACCATGTTTAACTTTGTTTAATTGTCCAGGTCCATTAATTGTTTTGTTCTGTCTACCAATTGCTGTTAGTATGTCTGTATGTTGGCGGACTATGAGAGGAATAGAGAGTCCACTTTGGTACTATGCCTGCCAATACGTGGTGGAACAGCGTGGTGAGTCTATGCTCTAAAAACCCTCTCTCCTACGATTGAGACGGCTTGTGCCCAGCTGTAGAACGTTAATGGGCTGTGTGATAATAAAATGTCCAACTGAGTTTGTTGTGGGCTCTTCTCAGATCAGGGCGAAGAAATACCCTCGTAACTTTAGATTTCAAGTCGTTATATAATACCATCATAATATATTGACTTTGATTTTGATTATTTTTAAAGTTTTATTTTTACTTTGGCTACGAATTTACCGGCTCCTCTTGGAATTACGATGTTCCTATTTATTCTCTTAAAAATTAAAGTATAGTTACTCTAGTACGAAAGAAAACACGACATAAAATTAAATCTTTATTTTTTTTAATTAAAATTTATCATACAAAGATATATTTAATTACAAATAAGATATATTACAATACGTAAAAAACTATTTTACAATAATTTAAAATAGTACAAACACTGTATCTTATATGCTAAAAAATATTTGCGCGTAATGTTTGTTAGTGTAATAAAACAAATTATTTTCTCGATTTTTTTGTACAAATAACGCTTTGATTTAATATGTTTTTATTGATCTATTTACATTATACGTATAATATCTATATATTAAAAATACATTTTTATTTACTAACATCGAAGTAGCTGCTTTTCATTGAATATATATTTACATGATTTTATACAAAAAAAAAACCGGAAAATGTTGATAACACCTAATTTAGATGAAGAATTTATAGATTTTTATAATTATTGCACTGGTTAAGTCTATACAACTAAATGATTGGATATTTTCGGCAGATATTTTCGTCCGATACCCCTCAGTGCCTGAAGACAAAGCTCTTCGAACAGTGCGTGTTGCCAGTGATGACCTACGGCTCCGAAACGTGGTCGCTGACTATGGGCCTCATACGAAAGCTCAGAGTCGCTCAGCATGCGATGGAGAGGGCTTTGCTCGGTGTTTCTCTACGTGATCAAATCAGAAATGAGGAGATCCGTAGCACAACAAAAGTCACCGACATAGCCCTACGAATCGCAAACCTGAAGTGGTAATGGACGGCACATAGTCCGACGGACCGATGGACGTTGGGGCCCGAAGGTGCTGGAGACTCGACTTCGCACCGGTAGGTAGACCCCCCACAAGGTGGACCGACGACATTAAGAAGGCCGCCGGTAGCCGCTGGAGCCAGGCAGCGCAAGATCGGGCCTTATGGACATCATCACGTGAGACCTATGTCCAGCAGTGGACGTCCATCGGTTGAAACGACGACGACGACGACGAAGTGATTGGATATAAAGATTCCAACCTATACGGTGTAAAAGTCTAACTGAATAAATATTTCGAACTTGGATTTTTGGCTACTCTTAGATCTTTCTCGCTTTTGTAGCTTTTCATTTACAAAAGATGGAACATGTGAAAGTGATATTGAAAGAAGAATGAATGCAGGCGAATGGTAATTGGTGCTCTGCACGCCTTTATGAATAGACAGACGGTATCTCAAAGGGCCAGGAGTGTTGGTGCCAACACTGATGTATGGTAGTGAATGTTGGGTATGGCAGAAGAAGCATGAAAGTAAAATAAATAGTGGATTGAAACTAAGTGAGACAACGTGAGAAATAGTTTGATAAATGTAGTGGTTTAAAAGAAGATGTAGTGACTATAATTGAGAAAGGTATGCTTAGATGGTTTGGGCGTGTAGAGAGAATGAATGAAAGGACACTGACATAAAGGATTTATGAGTCAAGAGTGAATGTGAAAGTTGGAAGGGGAAGACCAAGGCGAACGTTCCTGGATCAATTCCAGGATGTTTTAAATAAGAGCCAATTCAAGAGTACTCCAAATCGACGAACTTGTATGAAAGGTTTAATGAGAATGGAAGCGAAGGAGATATGCAGGGATACCCTGAAGGGAATGAGGAGTGACGTATGTATGTATTTTGTAGCTTTACATTACGAAATGACAAGATACAACTATTAGAAAACGTTGTAAAAGTTTAATTTTATGAAAAAGTTGACATTCATATTTTTAAAATATATATTTTCATTATTCCTGCATAATTCTAATGAAATAGATAATTTTTGCCATTGCTTTTTTCGCTTTTATACCATTCTTGCTCTCGTATCCTTATATTACAAAATTACTAATTGAGTTTAAAAATATTGCCATGTAAGTCATTCTTGCTTTCGTAGGTTCTTGCTGTTGTAACTTTATATGATATAATAAGTACGTATGAAGATTCAAACGCGCTTCAAAGCTCTGATGAGATAAAGAAGCTGTTCTTCATTTTTCGCTTTACGCCGTTCTTGCTCAATTCATAGCTCACAGTCGTATGTCCTGCTGTAATCCCTTAACATGAGTTCGCTCGCCTCGTTGTTATTCTTCTTCCAACCGCAATTCTCTCGTCTGTTGTAGTCTTTCCACCTGTCACTGTAGAGGTGCGTGGTATCTGTGTAGCTACTCCGCCTCGCCCGTTGCTGGGTTCGATTCCTGCGTTCGTGGCTGTGGGACCTGACGCGGACCAGGTGGTGACCGTCGGAGGTGTGATTCACCATGGTCTCCCTGATGCTAGAGTGATCTCTGTAGTGACTCTTTTTGCGCTTGATTTTCTTGCAGCAAAGAGTTTCCTTGAAGGCGATTCTGTATCTGCGAAAATATATATTATTTTGCTGACTGTGGTCTCACCTATAAGGTATGATGCAGTCTTAAATAATGAAGCATGATATGGCACATGTAAACTGGCAGCCCATTCTCACTATTCTAGAGACTAATGAATAAAGAACTAAAATTTCTAGAGTTTTCCCCGTTGGGCAACAAACGTTGGGCCTTTTATACGTTACTTCTCCGGTTGATGCAAATCAATTTCGAACCGTAGCCGCTATCTGCCTACAGGTAGGACTTACCTGTGACTCATGATGTTGTACAAGATAGGGTTCACGGTAGCTGAGATGTAATAGAAGACTCCAGCGGCGAGGAACAGGTACTCATTGATAGTATGGTAGTGCCTCACACCTGTGCCGTAGATGAAGAAGAGACGCTGGAAGTGAAAGGGCGCCCAGCACACGAAGAAGGCTATAACTACTGCAGCTGTTCACAAAGGGGTAGAAATTTTACAACAGCATCATGTTTTTTGTCATTGGATAATACAATTATGAATAAGAGATAAGAAATTGGGCGTAAGGTTAAAC
Source organism: Elymnias hypermnestra (assembly GCA_015832385.1). Taxonomy (NCBI): domain Eukaryota; kingdom Metazoa; phylum Arthropoda; class Insecta; order Lepidoptera; family Nymphalidae; genus Elymnias; species Elymnias hypermnestra. The sequence goes on from JACTOM010000125.1 coordinate 22,759, forward strand.
GAGCGGCTTTACAATCTTAATGTAGAAGAGGAGCATCATTCTTTCAGTAACAATATCTTATTTAGTTAACTTGAAATTATTTTAAAATTCTTTTTCGCAAACTTAGTAATGAAAGTGTAAAATTAGGTATGTCTGTCACGGTTTTATTGCACAAAGCTCTGAGTCAATATTAATAAATTTATAAATAATAGATTGATGTTTCAACTACCGGTTGACATTGGGGCTTTCTTTGGAAATTAGTAGATTTTCGATGTCAACTACCAGTTGACATGATACGATAGTTCTGTCTCAACTATTTCGCTTCTCGTTAACATATTCGTACCAAAATATGCATACCATAGACATAACACCAGTCTATAAAAAAAACAAAAGATAAATCAGTTACAAAGTGACTGTTACTAACGGTTCGTATGCCGCGTCGAAGGTCGTTAAGTTTTTTATTTTATAAACTGTGAGTATTTGTTAGTGGTTATTTTTATTTTTATAAGTGTTTTTGATTATATAAGTGATGTGAATAACAATGAACACCCTTGAGGTAAGTTTTAATTTATAAGATATGATCCTATAAATACAAGGCGGACTTTTTTCACTATCTCAAAGTTTAGCGCAACATTACGCTTCACCAGAGTCAAACGTCATCAAAAGATAACATTGTACAGTTTAACTATTAGCAAACATAAAAATCATAACATTTGGTAGTCTTACATGAACATTTAAGTACCAGGACCCAGTTTAACGTCATTAGACCCGCGGGGCAGCGTCGTCAGTAACAACGTAACATCCTATCGGCAAAATATATTACGAAAAAAGGATACTTTTTCTTGTTGCCGCATGCTTTCCAGCGTAAACGATTGGTAGATTGCTACATGAATGAATGAATAGAGGCGGCAATACGTTCCCGCCGGAAAAAGTCTTCGTGTTAAATCGCGTCACAACGGAGATTCATTCGAGTCGTATCAGTGGTTCCGTAAAGTGTTTATTGTGTGTCGTAAATCAGTGAATTGTTTGTATAGTAAATTATAATAAAGTATATAATGTGACATAACTGGTGTTGATAAGTTAAAGTTTAATTTATATATTCTGTGCAGTCGGATAACATTCTTACCCAACATTCTTATGATATTCTTCCGTGATTGCGCCTGGCGAGCTTCGCCATGCACGCTGCCATTGACTCCGTTCAAAGTTCCCGGACTGCCCGGGTTGTGAGTGTGGGTGGACCTGGAAGAAAATAAATGTGTAAAAGGAATCTTGGTAAAGGCAAGGATAAATTCTAGCAGGACATATATTTATACTTGTATTTTCTAATATGGTTCAATCTATCTCATCTCTCTCAGCTGATGCACAACCTTCAGTGATTGGTGTAAAGCAAAATTAAAAAAAAGGAATTTGTTTCAATCTGGACCACTAAGAGTCTTTGGGAATAGTTCCTCTGTGCAACTAATACTATTCCGTATAATTCTGTTGCGGTAGGAAACTTTAAAGCCCTTGTTTGCCGGCAACGCATTGGAAATTTCATTGGTTTTGAAAACGTTAATGAACTGACGGTGACATAAGCCAAAAGCCTTTTTTCAAAACAACGTTCCGGCTACGTTAACCTCAAACGCGTGTAAAGCAAACAGGACTGCTAACTATTTTGTCTATGCTAGTATTCTATAAGGACTTCCCTGATCAAGTCAGACTCTTATTATGCTGCAGGTAACGACTTACTAGAGCTGGGCTATACCACTGCTTCTTAAGAGTTATTTCCCCATTTACTCCTTTCTCCGGCGAATCTTCCTTGCTCTATTCCATGCGGTTAAGCTATTGTCTCTAACATCTGTTAAGGCTAATGTGATATCATACAAAAATTGAATTTGGGTTATCAGTGTGATTATCATCATCTGTATTTAAGTGCTACGAGGCGGACTGCTGGCCTCCATAATTCATGAAGCCTCAATTACAGCCTTGAATACATTTGCATCTAATATATTCTCATCAACCTTTTTTGACTGTCGACGGAAAATTAGTTTTTCCTCAAAATGTGGAACGAGTTTTTGTAGCAATTGCTAAATTTAACCGTTTTGATTTTGTACTAGCTAATTGCTAAATTACGCTGTGGCTCAAAATGATGTTACTATGCACTAAGTATTACCATTTTCGTAGAAATTTTTAAATAAAAAGTAGAACATGTAAATACAGTAATGTTTTACGCAAACAGATATTTCAATTTCAATAACCTTTCATCTATAATAAACAAATGTATCGCAAAATTTGTTGGTAACTGAACAACGCCTGGGTCAATTTTGACAAGTCTTTTTTTTAAAATATTTTTTGAAGTCCAAAGATAGTTTTTACGACGAGAAGAGTTCAGTCCTTTTCTGTTCCCCATACAAACGTTTTCTAACTAAAATGTAGAGTCAATTTGACCTTTATTGCAATTCAATAAAGTTCATAATAAATTACAAGTACTCACTGTTGTCTAAGCAATGTAGGTGTATTCCTAACGTCTAAGAGTCAATTTGCACCTAATTACCACTGCACAAAGTTCAATATCAATAGAATAGTCACAACCCGTACAAATTGTATAGTCACAACATGTAAGAGATATTTAGTACTGCTACAATTTTATTTCGAAAATCATTCGCAAAACTGAAATCTGCCACATTCCAAATCTTTTTGACAGAACGAAGTCTGTCGGGTCTGCTAGTTTATTATAAATTCGTTTTATTTGATTGCCATATTTGGTCACAAACTAATTTTACTCTACTGCAATATTTTTATTTCATATTCGTTTGACTGGATTGGATCATATTTTGTTTTTCTTCATTGTAAATTCATATTTTTATTAATTTTTTATTATGAATTCGCTGTACTCCATTACAACTTTTCTATCCATTTTTTTATAATATACAAAAAGGCTATATACTGCGAAGATCATGTTGTCAAAAGGTTCCTTTCCATGGACTCAAAAAAAGGCGAGAGAAAGAATACATGGTTAACGAGGGTCCATATAGAGGCAGGTGTAACAAAAGATGGCATTCTTAACAGAAAAAAGCGGGATTGAGAAGGTCGATCACCGGGAAAAGGCCAATAATGATAATGATGACAATATGCTATAAAGAAATTGTCGTTATTTCAAATTTATTCAAAAGGACCATAAGGAAATACGTATTTTAGTCAATGTCCTAAAAATAAATTTTGAAGTACGGTTGAGGGACACTTTTGCGGTTCCGTAGCACTTTCTTGATAAGGGACTAATTATTTATATAGACATCTAACCTGAATTATTGAGATTAGTAACTTTATATGTTACGGGAAATTGAAGTAGGCTAAATGCAGATATTGTTTTAAATAACAATATAATAATANAAGGAAGTTTATATATATATATATATATATATATATATATATATATATATATATATATATTGTATATGCTTAACGATCCCTTGGTTTAAAAAAGGGCAATATTCGATTGGACCAAACTTCATGTTTTTATAATGATTCAGATTTTCCCGGGACAGGAAATGGCTGATCCATTCCTCGTCCCGGGAAAAGGATGGCTGTTAGCGGCCATTAATATTTTATTTGTTGGATTGCTATTAAATTACTATATTGGTTTATTATGCTGAGGTCTTTGTAATTATATCAGAAAAACGTTTACATATGCTACATCCGGTTTCATGCTATTCCGTAAATTGTCTCAAGCTTGATCACAACACCTGTGTTAAGTCGTCGTCGATTGGTGGACTTATTATATTGAGAAGGGTGTTTTACAAGGGGGGTTATAAGAAATGGTAGCACAGGAGATCGGGACATTCGCCTGGTGACAGTTCTCGGTCTGTATCAACGATAGTATTAAGTCATTCAAAGTATGTAATAATAATAAAGAATCTGATAATAGTATTAAATAACCTGCACATTAGTGAGCGACTTTAAAACATTATAGAAATAAGATCAAAATCAGTGAAGTAATTTAAGAGTCCATTGGCAACATCATAACATAAGATTTTTTTACGAAAATATAAAAAAAACCGCACAGAAAGCTTATTTCATACTTTATCTTCGTTCCATAAATTAGAGGATTCACATTTATTAAAGTTTAGCTTTTGCACGTGATTTTATCGACCTAGAATAAGTAATATCTTTGGCATCTTTACATGTATAAAGATCCCTACGTATAAGGAGTCTGGAAACGTGTTTTTTTTTAATTAAATATCCATTCAAAATGATACTTTTAAACATAACATGAGCACAAAAGGTAGAACAGGAATAACTAGTTTATATTTGAAACACTGTGCAACAAAATAAGCATTTTATACTTTGACTAAACGTAGCCATCGATTCGTATGTGTTAATTATATTAATGTAGACCCCAGAGACATTGCAAATACTACGCAGATGAAGACACGTACACAAGTCAAATTGGAAAATTATGAATCCTTTTAATTTCTTGAATAAAATAACTGTAAAGTGGCGAATGTTCGTGACAGATTTCGCAAAGGAATTGAAATTCTGACCTAATTACGTCGTGGGATATTCTATAAAGAAATTCTTTGAATTGGTCCGTAATTGGAAAGACCTGTTGCTTCGCGAACGCTTAGATTTGTTTCTGGGAACTTTTCCCGTTCATGTCGAATTTTTAAAGTGAAGAAATTATGAGAGGACATATATCTACATACCCTACTGCTCTCCAACATTTCAATCAATTCATTTTAAAAATGGTAATCAATTTGAAATTACATGCTTTCTGTTCGCGGTGTTATTTGAGACGTTTAGATTTGGATATGTGGAAGGCTTCGAGTACAGCTAATTAATAATCTACCGCCCCACCTGGTTTTTGGTGGATTTTTTTTTATTGCTTAACTATGGCCACACCTGATTGTAAGTGATGATGCTGTCTAAGATGGAAGCGCGCTAATCTAGTAAGAGCAAATTTACCTCTTATGGTTAAGCCAATCTCGTTGCTTGGTGGAACGTGGTTGTAGGGTAGGCGTAGGGTGGTGACTACCTACCGCGAACCTCCCACCAGCCCAGACTCAAACAAATTAAAAAACGCAGTTTCTTAAATTCACCCTACCGGGAATCGAATCCGAGGCCTCTTTTAGCAAAACGGGTACTAGCATTACTGCGCCAGCGACGCCGATGAATATAAGAATCAGCAATGAGTTATTAATAATTAACAAAAAATGAAAGCAAACATGAATTTCTTCAACTTATTCAGAATTTTTTTTTTTTTTTATTGCTGACAGATTAGCGCTTGACTGTGATCTCACCTGATGGTAAGTGATGATACAGTCTAAGATGGAAGCGCGCTAATCTGATAAAAGGCGATATACTTCAAATGGTTTCTACACAGCATCGTACCGGAACACAAATCTCTTTGTTTGGCGGTACGTTTTTGCTGGTAGGGTGGTAACTAGCCACGGCCGAAGCCTCCCACCAGTCCAGACTCAGACAAATTAGAAAATACAATTTCCTAAATTCGTCCTACCGGGGATCGAACCCGGGACCTCCGCTAGCAAAGCGAATACTCGCACCACTGCGCCAGCGAGGCCGTCAAA